>JAECXR010000070.1:0-185984 GCA_018153035.1 Drosophila pseudoananassae pseudoananassae | reverse complement strand
CTACTTTTGTTTCTGAAGAGGTGAAATCCCAAGAGTTTGGTGACATAGAATTTATTTGCGTTAAAATCACTATGTCCGTGAAAGCTTTATACATTACATGTTCATATATACCTCCTATGTCTGAACTGCCTACATATTGGCAGCATTTGTCCGCTATTCGATACGTCTCTAATCTTATGACGGATCGTAACCAACTCGTAGCGGTGGGCGACTTTAATATCCCAGAATTAAAGTGGTCCAACGTCGATAACTCATCATCTTTGTCACTTATAACTTACCATGACTTCACCGCGGGCATGTTTGACCCGGGCATGTATGTCCCTAGGTCAGATCAATCATGTTAGAAATTCGCTAGGTCGGCTCTTAGACTTATGTTTTGTATCTGATCCTGATGGTACTGCTCTCTCCAGAGCTTTTCCCCTTTCAACCCCAGAGGATCCATATCACCCCACGCTGGAGGTCTCAATCGAAACCACTCCTGGTATCGATCAGATGTCTCCGAGCGTGGTAAATAAGATTCGCTGTTTCCGTAAAGCTGATTTTCAGAAACTTAATAGCCTTATCGATACATTTGACTGGTCTGATATTCTGGCGTGCACTGATCTTAATGTCACTTTAGAAAAATTTTATTTTACTTTAAATACATTTTTTGACTCATGTGTGCCTTGGAAATATCCGTCCGCTTCAACAAATCTTCCTTGGTTTACAAGGTGCTTTACTAACCTAAAAAATAAAAAAAATAAGCTTTTACTTAAATATAAAAAAACCTGCAGTAGTGTTGATTTTTCAAGATACCTACTAGCTCGGTCGAATTTTACCGTGCATAACGCCGAATGTTATAGGAATTATATTGACCGCTGCCGGATTCAATTTACTCAGGATCCAAAGCAGTTTTATAATTTTGTAAACACTAAGCGTAAACACGTATCTTTTTCACCCCTGCTTACGTTTGAAAATTCCTCTGCGACTTCTAATCAGGCGATTGCCTATCTATTCGCAGAATTTTTTTAAACATCTTATTCTCCGCCTAAATTGACAGATCAGCCTTACGCATATAAAATTCACGCAGCTAATCTTATTTTCTGTCCATTTTTTTCTGAGAACAACTTATTATCCGGTATTTTAAGGGTCAAACCCATTTATTCGCCAGGCCCCGACGGAGTATCAGGCTGTGTGCTAAAATACTGTGCAAACCTCTTCTAAGACTTTTCAACTTATCTTTGGAAACCTCGATTTTTCCCCTTAAGTGGAAGGAATCATTCATAATTCCCCTACATAAAAAAAGGAAAAAGTCCGAGGCTGCCAACTACAGAGGCATCTCTAAGTTGTCGGCAATTCCAAAGTTATTTGAAAAATTAATTACCCCTCATTTGCAACACCTTTGCTCTTCGATTATCACTCCTTGTCAGCATGGCTTTATTAAGCGTCGCTCCACTACCACAAACTTACTGGAGTTGACATCCTTTGTCATAGATGGCTTTTGTAAGGGATATCAAACCGATGTAATTTACATAGACTTCAGCAAAGCATTCGATTCAGTTAATCACTCACTCTTGTTGAGTAAACTGAATATGCTGAATTTTCCTATAGACCTCTTAACGTGGATCTCCAGCTACTTAGATGGAAGGACACAAAGAGTCTAATTTAAAAACATACAGTCCCGTCTGGTCCGTGCTACATCTGGCGTCCCTCAAGGAAGTCATCTTGGCCCGCCATTATTTACGCTTTCCCCTGCTTTAACGAACTCTCTAGTTCTTATGTATGCAGATGATGTAAAGCTTTGTCTTCAGTACAAATCCATCTCTGCCCAATGCAGTCTTCAGTCTGACCTTGATAACTTTCAAAAATGGTGTTTAGCTAATGATCTAATACTTAATGGATCAAACTGCAAACATATGTCTTTTTATCGTTCTTGCCCTCTGCAAGCTACTTATTCTATTAATTAGAATAATTATTAATTAGCCTTAGAAAAATTGACCCAGGTTAATGATCTCGGCATCCTATTAGACATCAAACTTAAATTTGCCGACCATATTTCCTTAATGGTTAATAAGGCTAAAGGAGTCCTTGGTTTTATCAAAAGGTGGTCAAAAGAATTTAATGACCCCTATGTAACCAAAACACTATTCATTTCTTTGGTCCGTCCTATACTGGAGTACGGTTCATGTGTCTGGAGTCCCCAATATGGAGTACATCAGGAGCGCATAGAATCCGTACAAAAGAATTTCCTAACTTTTTCACTTAGAGGTCTAAACTGGGATGCAAATCTTCACCTTCCATCTTATAATAGTAGACTCTTGCTCATAGACTTACCTAGCTTAACAAATCGTAGGACAATGCTCGGTGTAGTTTTTCTGCATAACCTTATTAACGGGGATGTAGATAGCCAGCATTTACTAACACGCTTAAATTTTAACATTCCTAATAGAAGGACTCGAAACTTTAGTCCTCTGTTCCTTAGCCGTTGTAGTTCGACATATGCACTGCATGACCCTTTTAGGGTATTATGTTCGAACTACAATGGTCTCTACTCTATTACATCTCTTTCCTGTCCCTCTAATTTAAAATATAGAATTTTAAATTTCCTTATTAACTCCTCTTAAATTTCAAATATGTATATGTAGTAAATATGCTTAATATGCACCAATTTATTGCATCAAGCCCCAGCAGGCCCCAGAGAGCATCTTACTCTCTTTCTTACTCTCATATTATTAACTCATATTATTGTTCATATTATGCTCATATTATTATCATATAATTAACCCAATAATGAATACCCCAACTTTCTGAGGGTAGCAAACCTGAAAAGTTACAAAAATTCAAAATTTTTTGCTCTGGCTTTACTTTGCAGGGCCAGGATTGGCGTGCGTTAACGCACTAGAGGTCTGCATGAATACAGTCAAAGCAGCATTTGGCACTCTCACTCTAAGTTCTGACTGACTGAGTGAGACATTGAGTAAAACGGATTTGGCAAATGTGGTAAAGGCATGAGTAAAAAATTTACTCTATCCGAACGGCGACGCAATAACCAAATGAGTTATTAAACCGAGTACTCGGTTAGTTGTGCGTCGCATTTGTGACGTCAAATTTATTTTTTGTTTTTGTGTTGTTTTTCAATACAAGAAATAGAAAAATAGAAAGGCATGGATTAATTATTATATATACATATGTATGTATGTCATTTATTTAATTTTTCATAACAGAATGCAAAAACATAATTTTTTTATTGTATCTGCATTGTTAGCAATAATACATCGCTTTTCAGAAGTTAAATTTCTAGCATCTGCAAAGGCTCTTTGCAGGTAGCTGCTTGCTACCTGCTTGCCGAGCTGCTTGCAGGTATACAAAAAATTGTGCAACTACTTTTAGCTTCTGCTCTAACTGCAATGAATGAGAAGAATGCCAAAATTTTATCCGAGTACTCAAAGTATTTACTCTGCATTCACTCATTCTATCCATTCCACATTGGTTTGAATTTCACTCATTTCGCATACAACGAAAACAACCCTTACCAGTCCGTTACTCACTTTGTTGAAACCGGTTTGGCACGCTCAATTGAGACTTCAACTTATTGTACTCAAATAACCGAAAATTTTGAGTGCAATCATGCAGACCTCTATAACGCACAACTACGAATGCTGCTCGACTAGCCTAGCGTGGGCAGTCCTAAACCACATGCTCCGCCGTTTCGTCTACCCCGCATTCAGGGCTTCTTGGGTCTTGGGATCATGGCCAAATTTGAATAGGTAGCACATAAAGCAACTGCGCAACCTAAAGCCGCTGATAATTTGCGTGAGGCAGAAATTTACCTCACCGTGTCTCCTTTGGAGCCGTTTCTCGAGGTTGAGGACCAGTTGGTGGGTCCAGTGTCCCTTGGTCGACTCTTCTGGACTCTTCTTGTTGCCACTTCTGGATAGTTGTTGCTCTCGAGCTTACTTTTAGGCGACGGCGTGTCGCCGCCGGAGCTTGCCCGCTCATCGCTACTAGAGCTTGGTAGACTTATTTTCGCACCATAGCGAGAAGGTTGATTTGGACCATGTCTGCAAAGCCGAGAGCTGCGTCATCTGAGATAGTGCAGAAGCCCGAGCACTCCCTTAGGGCGTACAATCTATATGTGCTGATTAATCCGTTGGTGTACGACATTGTTTCGGCTGCCTCCCCCCACGCGAGGGCTTATTTCCTAGGCCGGCGTTGAGCCGACAGGTTCTCTAGCTTCACTCGGAGCTGGGTAGGTTTGCTTTGGGAAGAGGTGTTCCACAATGGTTTTCATTGTGGCGGGTTTTTTTTTGGAGCGATAGGCTTCGCTTTCTTTACTACGGTCTGGTAGGCCGATCCACAAGGATCCTGCCCGGCAGCGTCGTACATCTCAAGAAAGCACCAGGTTTTTGCCTCCTTTATCATCTTCTTTACGATCTTCCTCTTCACAGCAAAGTCCTCTCTCTTCGGTTCGAAATCCGGCCTTCCTCTGACTCTTTGATGCAGCCTTTTGGTCTATGCGCATGGGTTATCTCCGGAGACCACCAGCGCATTGGTTCATGGTGCCTTGAATGACCGCGGCTAGACCTCATGCTGGCTCGGTAAGCTTGTTGAACCGTAGCCATGGTATTCGCGTTCAGCGTCCCCCGAAGGAGAATCCTCAGTTACTGCGTGAATATTTGGTGTTGCAGCGTCACCGGATTAAACCTTGGTGGTTTTGCGGAGTTTGGTGGAGTTTGCGGAGTTCTGATTTTTTCCCCGGTTGGGAACTACATGGTGGGGACAGCTAGGCCCGATGCCTTTTCGGGGTGTGTTCGCTCGCCGTCTGCTTGGGAGGGGTTCTTTTCATTTTAATTCACACACCGAACGCCTGAAGCTCCTGGGCCACCGACCAAGGAATATAAGTTATGGCTTCCAGAATCGTTGCCCTAACCGCGGGGGCAACCACTAAGCATTAATGTTTGACTATTGATTATTTCATTCTCATTCATTCGGATCGATTTAAGGTTTACAGGTTTTTTATTTATTTATTTTTTTTTGCGATCTTTTAGTATTCTTTTATTCCTATTATTGAGGTAATGTACAAAAACGACTCCCAGCATTGTCCTATGATTTGTTAAGGTCGTCTGCTACGAAAAAAGGAAAGATGAAGATTTGCTTCGCAAAAGGTAAGAAGTTCTTTTGCGGTCTATGCCGATATGCCGGATTCTCTGCGGTCTTGATGTACTCCATGTTAGGGACCAGAAATACATACAGCGTACTCCAGTATCGGACGGACCATAGAAATAAATAAACTTTAAGTAATATAGGGGTCGTTAAATTTAAGTTTTAAGTATAACAGGACACCATTCCATAGAGTAAATACGTAGCCTGGATAGGGCAAGAACGACAAAAAGACATATGTTTGCATATTGATCAATTAAGTATTAAAACATTCCGTAAATAACACTTTTGAAAATACTCGAGATCGGACTGCAGCATTGGGCGGAAACAGATTTTTATTAAAGACAAAGTTTAACATCATCTGTATACATGAGTACTAGAGAATTCGTTAAAGCACGGGGCAAGTCTTTAATAAAAATAAAGTTAACAGTTCCGCGCCAAGATGACTTCCATGAGGCACTCCAGATGCTGCACGGACCGAGCTGGGATGTATAATTTTAAGAGAGAGTAGCGGAGAGTAAGTTGTTAAAAAAATATGGCGAATGGATCAGGAATGTCCTGATAAGAGATGTCCTCAAATGTCCAAACGAGGAAAAAGTACACGTTTACGCTTGGTGCTTATAAAGTTATAAAACTGGTTCGTATCCTAAGAACACTTAAAAAGGAAAACGAAAAATTCAAAAATAGAGATAATTACCTATACTGCACAAAACAATAAAGAAGAGAAAGAAGCCGAGCCAATCTATATTTGGATTTAAATAAAAAAAATTATTAATTCGCCTCCAAATATATCACATCACTTCTCTCTCTTCCTCTCAAGCGAACGGTGGTGTTTTTTTGTGCGCACTGCGTTTATGATAAATTTTTGTAAACCGGTGTTTACTTGCTTTTGAACCAAATTTTTTTGAGAAACTTAAGTTTTAACATAAACCGTATCGCTTCGCGTGTGCTGCGGTATACTTGGAGGCAATTTAATAATTTGTTTAAATTCAATTTTAAGCATATCTCAGCTCTGCTTCTTCCCCGTCTTATATTTATTTCTTCATTTTTCTATTGCACTCTCCAAAGATCCCGCTTCGGCTTCCTATTTGGCACAGTGGTTCAAGGTAAAGTTTTTTTAAATTTTTTGTATTAATTTTGTTTTATTTATTTAAAACTATGGAATTTAAACTGCTTGGTTCTATGAAGTCTTGTAAATAGACAATTTCCTCATCCCAGCCTACCATCCATTGCTGGCCAAACGTCGTACACGCCAAGTGTGCCGGGTTCACTGCCTCAGTTTCGGATGCTATTGCCCGTAAGTCTGGTATACATTATTGTTGTGAAACTGTCCAAGGCGAAATGAGGTCGTTCATGAGACAGACCAAGAAGTCTTCATTTCGGTCTTCGGACTCCTCTTTTGCTTCTTATTTGTGAAATCACAAGAGTTTGGTGTTATAAAATTTATTTGCATTAAAATCACTTTGTCCGTGAAATCTTTATACATTACATGTTCATATATACCGCCTTCGTCCGAACCGCCCACATATTGACAGCATTTGTCCTAATGCTACCTATTGTTGGTTACTATCATGCCTTTCTTGACTCTCCTTTGTGCATCACCAAAGATTATAAAGTAAATATATCGACTAAGCTATATCGACTCGGCTGTTGACTTTATGGGGTCGGAGATGATTACTTCTCTATGTTGCATACATTCATACGACTACAATATACCATTGTACTCTACGAGTACGGGATATATATATGGAATATTAATGCATAATGACTATCTTTAAGAAAAGTGTATAAAGAGTAAATATGCTGTGGAAAAGACTAAACGTTTGCCCTTTTTCGACTTTGCAATTGCAAGAATGGATTGTTTCAGGTATATTTAATAGATTCTTTATTAAAACAAAAAAAAACATTAACTTTTTTATTAACTTAAAATTTTTCCGTTGCGGTTGATCTTTGTAAAGAACTTTAGATTAAAATTTGGATTCTTCTTGGATGAACTCTTTTTGGCGAAAATTGTCAAAAAAAGACCGTACTATTCAGCTGTAGCCGCTTTCTGATGGAAAGGAAAAAAGAGCCATAACCAAGCATTTTGTCCATACTTCATCTATAACGAAACATTTCAACGTCTAATGTTACAGTACATTCGAAACAATTAAAGATGTCATCGATTGTATTCAAGTACTGAAATATTTTATTCAAATGATTATAAAAAGATTTCAATGGAAAGATAACACAGCCACACAAAAAAAAGTATTTTTTCGGGTCTGGAGGTCAGACCATGTTTACTATATGTTTTCGGGGTCGCTGAATCCGAATCCGAGGTCCAAAAACCCCCGCAACTTCAGGGTTCTGACATAACCTCAAAAAACCTCATACAAAATTATATTCGAGTCCGTGGGTCAGACCATGTTTTTTATATGTTTTCAGGGTCGCTTAATCCGAATCCGAGGTCTAAAAAACTCCAGAATGTCAGGGTTACGACATAACGTCAAAAATTTGATAAAATTTTTATTTTCCGAGTTCTGGGCTCAGATCATGTTTACCATATGTTTTTGGGGTCGCTGAATCCGAATCCGTTGTCTAAAAAAACTCCAGCACGTCAGGATTTTGATTTACAAAAAAACTTGCAAAATTTATTCATCCGACCTACGACGTGTGTCTGCATCCAGGGCACCTCCTCGCGGTGACGGCGGGCAACGGAGTGTGCCTGTGATACGGCTAAGTCCCTGGATATAATATCCCTGGATAACGGGCTATTTTAAAGGTTACGTTAACAACCTGACATGCTGGGATTTTTTGAACAACGGATTCGGATTCAGTGACTCCAAAAACATATGGTAAACATGATCTGAGCCCAGAACTCGGAAAATAAAAATTGTATTTTTTTTTTTTAGAGTTTTAGAGTTTTTTAGACCTCGGATTCGGTTTTAGCGACCCAGAAACATATAATAAACATGGTCTGACCCACGGACTCGAATATAATTTTGTATGAGGGTTTTTGAGGTTATGTCAAAACCCTGACGTGCTGGGTTTTTTTTTACCTCGGATTCGGATTCAGCGACCCCGAAAACATATAGTAAACATGGTCTGACCTCCAGACCCGAAAAAATATTTTTTTTTGTGTGGCTGTGTAATGATTCAATTGGAATTACTACAGAATTTATTTGAAAAATTAAATAAATAATTTAAAAATCCTTTTAGAAAACTTTTTTTAACCTTGCAAATGGAGGCAACGCTGAGAAGGAGACATTTTTTACTTTCTTAAGCATATATATTCTAGATCAGGATCACCTCCTGAGTTGATATGCGGATGTCCGTCTGTCTGAATGTTTCTACGCAAACTAGTCTCTCAGTTTTAAAGCTATCGTCTTAAACATTTGCACATACCCTTCTTTCCTTTGCACGCAATATATAAGTCGGAACAGCCGGGATCGGCCGACTATATCCTATAGCTTCCATATACATAACTGATCAATATCTTGTGTTTTTGAAGATAAAAAGTTGTTACTTCGTACAGATTCCATTTTTGGTCAGTTGATCCAACCTTCCAAATTTCATAACGATCGGCCGACTATATAGCTGATTCTAACTGCCATCTAACTGATTTTTTAGTATTTTTGAAGATGGAAGATTGGTACTTTGTTTAAGATTTTTTATTGTAATAAATTGGTTATGTTATGATATTCGATGTTTGCGATATATATCCGGTTTTCACTGCAAGGGTATATCAACTTCGGCTCCGCCCGAAGTTAGCTTTCCTTTCTTGTTTTTAAATATCTTTAAGCTTTATCTTTAATTTTAGTATAAAAGAAAAAAATTTTAAATTATGGCCGGCTAATAAAATATCAAGGGAGTCTCTCCGGAATTTTTTCATCCGACACGTCCGTAACTTATTTTTACAAAACATGTAATAGAATGAAATTAAAAATAATAATAATAAAGTAAATATGAAAAGTAACAAAAAAAATATTAATAAAAAAATAAAAGTAAAAAAAAAATTAAAAAATAAAAGTAAATATAATCATAAAACTGAAACTTTTTAAAAATTTAAACAACCGACCACTAATGAAATCGAACCTAAGACCGCAAGGATAAGAAGCGCACGCTTTCCATCTATTCTACCCTCTAAGTTGATCTAACAGTACTTAAAGTTGGTTTTAAAGTAAACGCAAGAATACATAGTAAAATCCGAGCTGAAGAGTAAAGATAGTAGAAGATATATCTGATCTCTTTGCTCTCACACTGGTTCGATTTGAACGTTTCAAACTTTTATTGTTCCAAAAATGTTACGTTCTAAAAATAGAATTCTCTCTTTCTCTCTCTCATCTGGCAGCCGTTTACCGTGGTACCCGCTATCAAATATTTTCATTTTTACAGCGGGTTCCACTACGAACTGATGCGATTTTAAGGTTGACCCGCTCGTTAACATGGAAAAGCTGGCGGCTAACAAAAATCTGGTAGTCCAACAAATGCTTTTCTATCTGGATTGAGATCTATCTGATTGCTCGCTGAACTCTATGACACAATAACATAAGTTCATTGTGTATAGATAATATAAACCATATAAACCTATTCCATTTCTCCTTAGACTATTAACTAAGGTACAACCACTGAATAAACAATTATTACATCAAAACCATGATGAAAGGTGAGTAAATCTATGCTTTTGAGTCGCCTGATACGATCACTAAACTTTATGGCACAATGATATTAGGCCAGGAGGCTTTTACACAGAAAAGACAGATATATTTTACTCATCATACAAAATGAAAACGACGCCAATTGCACATCCAAAATATGGGAAACGGTACTTCCCTTTGGCTTTAACTTTTTTTTTGAATACACATAAAACTTCAAAACAAAGAAGAACTCTGAATTTTATTTAAATCTTTCAGAAAATCATCACCTGGATACATTTGGATAATTTCTACGCCTTATCCAACGACTGAAAAAACGTCATACGCTTGTGGAATCGACAACGGTAACTTTTGAATTAATAAAGGCAGCACAAGTACAATACCTGCTGGTCGTGCGATTTAAAGGAGTGCTTTGTGAAGATCGACGTGATGATTATTTTATATGACAAGGTAGACTCATTAGACTTATCTCAAGCATCGAACATGTCACAACGCTAAGAAGACAAAGTGTGAGGACTAGCAGAATTTATAGCTCATGGTATCACACTCGACCCTACAATATGCTGCGGACCGTTAAATTAAAGATTGGTAATGAAAAAGTCGACCCATAAGCTAAATGGCCTTTTTCATAATTTCAGAAACGATGCTTGAGAGCCCACCAGGATTATATAATGATGATATTTCAACAAATTTGTACACTGGAAAGAATTATGTTAGCCTTAAATTAAAAAAATTATTTAAGTGTTTAATGGGTTAAATTCAGTCTGCATCTAGCTTTCTTTGACCAAAGATTATAAAGTACATAGACGGGGTCCCAAAAGATAAACTTTTTTCGTCGAGCTTGTTGGTGAGGGGGAACGCACATGCATACGATTCTATTTTTAGAACTCTACATGTATGCGTCAAAAAAAAGGTGCGTCTTTTTATGTATGTGTGACTGCTCGCAAGACGGCGTAAAAATGTTTTGGCTTCCAATTTTCATTTTCAATTTCTTGTTCTGTTTTCAATGCGCCGATGTGGTAGTCAGTAAAAAAAATAGTTTTTTTAGCGTATCGTAATGCATAGAAGAGTTACTCTATGTACAATATTTCTGTGATCAAATCCTAGTAAGGACTTCGACCTTTTTCTTTCTTATATAATTTTTTTTTTAGTATTTTTCATTGCAGTTTTAAATTTAAAATTTAAAAATATGGCTAATAAAATTTGAAGGGAGTCCCTCCGGAATTTTGTCATCCGACACGTCCGTCACTTATGTATATTTAACAAAATTGTAATAGAATGCAACTAAAAATAATAATAATAAAGTAAATATGAAAAGTAAAAAAAAACAAGAAAGGAAAGCTAACTTCGGGCGGAGCCGAAGTTGATATACCCTTGCAGTTAAAATCAGATATATATCGCAAAAATCGGATTGAATTGGCCGATCCTTATGAGAATATCATAATATAACCAATTTATTACAATAAAAAATCTAAAACAAAGTACCAAGCTTCCATCTTCAAAAATACCAAAGTTGGTATTTTTACCAAATACCATCTCCGATCGTTTAGTTATATGGTAGCTATTAAAAATATAGTCGGCTGATCGTTATGCAATTTGGTAGGTTGTATTATTTTGCCAAAAATAGCATTCGTACCAAATCCGAATTCTCTAGCTTCAAAAACACCAAAGTTATAGCATTTCCGATCAATCAGTTATAAGCAGCTATAGGATATAGTCGGCCGATCCTTATAAAATTTGGTAGGTCGTATTATTTTGCCAAAAATTGCTTTCGTAAAAAATCTGAACCCTGTAACTCTAAAAACACCAAAGTTATACCATTTCCGATCAATCAGTTATATGGCAGCTATAGGATATAGTCGGCCGATCCCGGCCGTTCCGACTTATATACTGCGTGCAAAGGAAAGAAGGGTGTGCGCAAAGTTTCAAGACGATAGCTTTAAAACTGAGAGACTAGTTTGCGTAGAAACAGACAGACGGAAAGACGGACATGCTCATATCAACTCCTCATATCAATATCCTGATCAAGAATATATATACTTTATAGGGTCGGAGATGTCTCCTTCACTGCGTTGCACACTTTCGGACAAAATTATAATACCCTCTGCAAGGGTATAAATATTAATAAAACAAGAAGGGAAAGCTAACTTCGGTCGGAGCCGAAGTTGATATACCCTTGCAGCTAAAACCGGATATATATCGCAAACATCGGATATAGGTGGCCGATCCTTATGAGAATATCATAATAAAACCAAATTATTACAATAAAATATTTCAAAAAAATTCCCAAGCTTCTATCAAAAATACCAAAGTTGGTATTTCTAACAAATACCTTTTCCGATCGTTCAGTTATATGGCAGCTATAAGATATAGTCGACCGATCGATATGAAATTTGGTAGGTCGGATTATCTAACCAAAAATATATTCTGTACTCAGTTCCAGCTTTCTATCTTCAAAAACACAAAATTTGGGTCACTTCCGATCGTTCAGTTATATGGCAGCTTTAAAATATAGTCGGCCAATCCATATGAAACTTGATAAGTCGTATTATTTTTCCAAAAATAGAATTCATAGAAAATCCCAACTTTCTAGCTCGAAAAACACTGAAGTTATGCCATTTCCGATCAATCAGTTATATGGCAGCTATAGGATATAGTCGGCTGATCCTTATAAAATTTGGCATGTTGTATTATTTTGCAATATAATAGCAATCGTACCAAATTCCAAAAATAGAATTCATAGAAAATCCCAACTTTCTAGCTTTAAAAACACCGAAGTTATAGCATTTCCGATCAATCAGTTATATGGCAGCTATAAGATATAGTCGGCCGATCCCGGCCGTTCCGACTTATATACTGCGTGCAAAGAAAAGTAGGGTGTGTGCAAAGTTTCAAGACGATAGCTTTAAAACTGAGAGACTAGTTCGCGTAGAAACAGACAGACAGACGGACAGACAGACGGACAGACGGACATGCTTATATCAACTCAGGAGGTGATCCTGATCAAGAATATATATACTTTATAGAGTCGGAGATGTCTCCTTCACTGCGTTGCACACTTTTGACCAAAATTATAATACCCTCTGCAAGGGTATAAAAATAGAATTCTCTCTTTCTCTCTCAGCTGTCAGCCGTGTCAGTCGTGGAACCCGCTCTCAAATATTTTCATTTTTACAGCGGGTTTCACGACTCGGCCTGCCAATTTGCCGTAGAACCCGCACTTATAAAGATTTTTACAGCGGGTTCCATTACGAACTGATGCGATTTTAAGGTGATTTTAGCGCTGTACTAAATTTTATACTAAATTTTTATCTATGTACTTTATAATCTTTGCTTTTACTATTTTTCTCATGTCGCCTCTCGTTTACACCGAGTGAAGTGCCAAATTACATCGAGAATAAGAACCTTGTCGCGGATGTTATTCCTGAAATCTTTGGCCTCATTCTGGGCCTCACCTAAGTAAATAGTATTTTTAATGATATATCCAAAATTCTTGATCTTATATTTTTAAATAACGTGATTAATAGCAAAGTAGAATTATGCGATGTACCATTAATTCTATGTGATATGCACCACAAGTTAATAATTTATATTAAGTTTTCAAGTTTTTTGCCTCCTGCTTCATCCATCCCATATTATCATCTAAAAATTTCTATCTTGAAACTTATTAATGCCTCTATTGCAGCTTTTCATGGCGTTTCCCTGTATTCGAAGGGCTCAATTGATGATTGGTACATTTTTTTATATTTATACCCTTGCAGAGGGTATTATAATTTTGGTCAAAAGTGTGCAACGCAGTGAAGGAGACATCTCCGACCCTATAAAGTATATATATTCTTGATCAGGATCACCTCCTGAGTTGATATGAGCATGTCCGTCTGTCCGTCTGTCCGTCTGTCCGTCTGTCTGTCTGTTTCTACGCGAACTAGTCTCTCAGTTTTAAAGCTATCGTCTTGAAACTTGGCACACACCCTTCTTTCCTTTGCACGCAGTATATAAGTCGGAACGGCCGGGATCGGCCGACTATATCTTATAGCTGCCATATAACTGATTGATCGGAAATGGTATAACTTTGGTGTTTTTAGAGTTACAGAGTTCAGATTTTGTACGAATGCTACTTTTGGCAAAATCATACGACCTACCAAATTTCATAAGGATCGGCCGACTATATCATATAGCTGCCATATATCTGATTGATCGGAAATGCTATAACTTCGGTGTTTTTAAAGCTAGAGAATTAGTACGGATTTAGTACGAATGCTATTTTTGGCACAATAATACAACATGCCAAATTTCATAAGGATCAGCCGACTATATCCTATAGCTGCCATATAACTGAACAATCGGAAATTAACAAACTTTGGTGTTTTTGAAGATAAAAAGCTGGAACTTCGTACAGATTCTATTTTGGGTCAGTTATATCTTATAGCTGCCATATAACTGAACGATCGGAAATGGTATTTGGTAAAAATACCAAATTTGGTATTTTTGAAGATGGAAGCTTGGTACTTTGTTTAAGATTTTTTATTGTAATAAATTGGTTATTTTATGATATTCTCATAAGGATCGGCCAATAATCCGATGTTTGCGATATATATCCGGTTTTAACTGCAAGGGTATATCAACTTCGGCTCCGCACGAAGTTAGCTTTCCTTTCTTGTTTTTAATATTATTGATCCCATACGCTTTTCTGGTACACAAAAGGCTTAAAACACTTAAAGAATACAAGGCGTAACCATTACAAACGATTTATGAGCCTCGAACAGGAGATCTGTACGGACAATTAAAGCGGGAATTTGAATTCTTTAGTAAATTCCTTTAAAATCAGTATATATCCGATGTCGAAGCTAGTCTTCGATCCAATCCTAAAAAGTCAACATCAGACATACCTTCTTTCATATGATATGGTCAGTATTTCATATGATATGTCAGTAATTTGGACATATTGGACTGTGACCCAGTTGAAGCCATAGGACATTTTACTAGTCACCCACATCTGACATGGATAGTATCTCCCCATTCTTTTTTGAAAAGAGTGTCGCTGTTACTCCCCTTCAACTGATGTTCTTCTTGTCACTCTTATGTGGTAGATTCTCCTATCGGGGAAATATTACTTCTATCACGAATTAGCTAAAATAAGTGAGAGGTCTACTACAACTCATTAAGCGTTCTATTGTTATCACTGCATTGAAGCCTTTAAGAACTAATTGGTTTGGTTAATGATTGGTTTGGAACCGATTCAGGTAGATGCCATTTACACTGACTTCTGCAACGCCTTTGACAAAGTTTTTCATACTGCCCTTCTGGCCAAGTCATATAAATTAGGTATTCATTCCTCCTTATTAAGTTGGTTTGAGTCATCGAGTGCCACAATCCTATT
This sequence comes from Drosophila pseudoananassae pseudoananassae, assembly GCA_018153035.1. Taxonomy (NCBI): domain Eukaryota; kingdom Metazoa; phylum Arthropoda; class Insecta; order Diptera; family Drosophilidae; genus Drosophila; species Drosophila pseudoananassae. The sequence goes on along the minus strand of JAECXR010000070.1, from coordinate 170,831 downwards.
GAAGAAGCTTGAAGATCTCAAGTCCCTTTTTCACCTCCTCTGGTCTTTAACAAGGAAGTTTACTGGAACCTCTTCTATTTAATATTTTCATTAATGACATCTCTTCATGCTTTCGTCATACCTATTTCTTGAAGTATGAACAATCATCCACAATCTTAAAATCTATAAGTTGCTTGTAAATACATTGCTTGTTATGTTGCTTACAGGAGGATATATCCAGGGTTTCAACTAGACATTTGTTTTGAGCGAAAATAAATAAATAAATTCCTTACCAACGCTTATAATTCTAAAAGTTAGGAAAGTATAAACTTACTTAAAATTACGGGTACTTACTTAAAATTATCTTACGGCTGCTTCCATCAAAGTTCATGCTCTCTAAAGTGTGGATACCACCATCAACAAAATACAACCTACTATGGTCATAATCGATAGCGAGTCCATTTGGGTAAACGAGTTTCTTTGAAGATATGATTTCGCGTCCACAGCCATCCATGTTTGCACGTTCAATCATAGGTTCATCGCCCCAATCAGACCAAAACATAAGTCCATCTGAGCATATAAAAAAAGTTCATATTTAAACACAAACTGAAAGTTTTCAATCAAATTTCCTTCAATTTTCTTTAAATATATAAAGTATATCTAGAAATATCTAGAAAAAGAAGAGGTGTCAAGTTTCGGATATGCACTGAAATGTTCATTAAAAGGTTTTTTTCCCGAAAAAACTTACGCTCAGCTTACAAGGGTAGCAACATGAGATGTATTAGCAAAAATGCTAAGTTATCTTTTTTATAATTCTCGCGATCCGTATTTTACTAAAAAAAATTAATAACTTTCAATCGCTATTTATAAATTTACTGGCCCTTATAAGTGTCTTTTGGAAAGGTTATAAAACACTTTAAACTAGAAAGGAAAGCTAACTTCGGGTAGAGCCGAAGTTGATATACCCTTGCACTTAAATTCGGATATATATCGCAATGAACTTTGGTAGGTCGGATCCACTAACTGACAAAAATAGAATCTATACGAAGTTACAATTTTCTATCTTCAAATACACGAAAGTTGAGTCATATTCGATTGCATTCGTAATCGAACTACCGAACTGGGCGGACGTGCTTTGTCCGAGCTCCGGGAAAACTTCACTTTGCTTATATTTTCGCCAATATAAGCGAAAAGACACTGAAATACAATTTATTAAAAGCGACAGACAAGCTTTTTATAACAGTTGTAATGTGCTAAACCAAAACTAGTGCATTGTTGAAAAAAAATACGTACCACGCAATGAGCTCATTGAGCAACGACCAAAAGAACGAGCGTAGAAGTTCAGTGAACCAAAGAAACGGCTTCTACTCTTACTTTTCAACCCACGATACCGAAGTGGAAAAATCGGCGCTTCAAAGCAACCCGGCTTTACTGACCGCTGAAACCCAAAGGGCACGGTCTTGCTCACCCGCTCTGCTCACTCCGACTCCCGCGTCATGGAGTTCGCAGTGTAAAACCCCCCTCCAATACCGGAAACAAATTTCGCACCAACAACAAGCAGCGCTACAACTTCTGCAACAACAGCGAAAACCCCTGCAACTCAAAGTACCACGACGTCAACGACAACAGCGAGTACAAAAACAACAACCTCGGAAAGTGCCAAAGCGGCAACGGCCACACAGACTGGAATGGATCGCTACATCCAAATTAAGCGCAAGCTTAGCCCGCAGAGTAATCCGGCAGGCAACAAAACAAAAATTAACCGTATCCTGAATAACGATAATGAACCAGACAGATCCACTACTAACAGATTTGCCCTACTGGCGGAGGCTGAGGAAAACCAACCAGCCCAAGACACCGCAAAAAAACCCAAGCCCCCTCCAATCAACAAAATTGCGTCGTTGATCGGGAACGGTGACAACTTTCATGTTGTTCCGCTTATCAAAGGGAACATCCATGAAACAAAGGTGCAAACCAAGACTGAAGAGCACTTCCGAATAGTTTCAAAATATCTGGACACTGTACAGAAAAACTATTACACGTACCAGCTGAAAAGCAGTAAGGGCCTACAAGTGCTAATAAAGGGAATAGAACCTGATGTTACCGCCGCGGAAATAAAAACCGCCCTTAAAGAAAAGGGCTTCGCCGCCAAGAATGTTATTAACATTCTAAATAAAGATAAAAAGCCACAACCCCTCTTCAAGGTCGAGCTCGAGCCAGAAAGCAGGTCGCTGAAGAAGAACGAAGTCCACCCAATCTACAACCTGCAATATCTTTTGCATCGGAAAATCACTGTTGAAGAGCCACATAAACGAAACGGTCCAGTGCAATGCACTAATTGTCAAGAGTATGGACACACGAGGTCTTACTGCACACTTCGGGCTGTCTGTGTAGTCTGCGGGGACGCCCACAAGTCCGCTTGCTGCACTACAAACAAGGACAGTACCGTGAAGAAATGTGGAAACTGCGGAGGCAGCCATACGGCAAACTATAGAGGATGTATTGTGTATAAGGAGTTAAAGAGTCGCTTGCGTCAAGCGACCGCAACGCGCAACCAAAATCCACAGAATGCGTACGTTTCGTCAAAAACCACGCCAGACGTTTTCTTCGCCAAAGCTGCGAGATCCTCATTCGGTCCACTAAACACCACCAACGGCTTCTCCTATGCCGATGCTCTACGATCTGGAAGGGAAATTCCAATTCACCCTAACTCTCAAAGCGCTCAACAGGCCCCAGAACAGCCACACAGCAAAACGGAAACTATGATGCTTACCCTCCAACAAAGTATGATGGAGCTTATGTCATTCATGAAAACGACTATGCAAACGCTTGTTCAAAACCAGAACATGGTGATACAGCTGCTCGTAGCACAACAGTCCAAATAATCTATGCAGGCGCTACGAATATCAATGTGGAACGCCAATGGTGTCTCACGGCATAAACTAGAATTGTCACAATTCTTGACCGAAAACCATATTGACGTTATGCTACTGGTGGAAACGCATCTTACAAGCAAATACAATTTTCATATAAGAGGCTACACAATCTACCGCACAGATCATCCAGATGGGAAAGCCCACGGCGGAACTGGAGTTCTAATCAGAGAACGAATTAAACACCATTTTCACAAAAGGTTTGCAACAAACTTCTTGCAGGCCACATCGATACAAATTCAGTCAAGCAACGGAATCCTTTCAATTGCTGCCGTTTACTGCCCTCCTCGCTTCTCAATCTCGGAAGGACAATTCATGGACTTCTACAATTCACTTGGGGATCGATTTATAGCCGCAGGAGACTACAACGCCAAAAATACGCACTGGGGATCACGTCTAGTGACTCCCAAAGGAAGACAATTGTACAATGCAATTATAAATGTGAAAAATAAACTGGACTACGTTTCCCCTGGAAGTCCCACATACTGGCCAACAGACTCACGAAAGCTCCCAGACCTTATTGATTTTGCAGTGACAAAAGACATACCTCGCAATCTAATAAGTGCCAAAGCAGTCTCGGACTTATCATCAGACCACTCGCCTGTGCTTCTAACGCTTCTTCAAAGCCCAGAAGTAACCGAACACCCCTTCAGTCTGACGACGACAAAAACAAACTGGCTAAAATACAAAAAGTACGTGAGTGCCCACATAGAACTCGCCCCGGATTTTAACATGGAATCGGACATCGACTACACTACGAGCGCCCTGGAAGAAGTACTCGTTGCGGCAGCTAAAATCTCTACTCCTCATAGTAGAGGAGTACCCCCGCACAAAGTACCCCCTGTGGAGGGCCCACCCAAATCTTAGTGCCCCAATTGAAACGACCACCCCGATAAGAAACTCTTCGGGATGCTGGGCTCGCAGCGACGAAGACCGAGCTGAAACATTCGCCACACATATCCAAGGTGTCTTCTAGCCAAACCCAGCTTCAAATTCATTCTTCCTGCCAGTAATTCAGCCAGAGTCCTCCCCTCAGCCAGCCCCACCTTCATTCCGGCCGAACGAAATCGAAAAAGTAATAAGAGGGCTAAAACCAAAAAAGGCTCCCGGTGGTGACCTATTGACCCCAAAGATGCTGATCGAACTTCCAAAATGCGCTATAGAGGTCGTCTGCAAACTATTTAATGGAATCATTAATCTTGGCTATTTCCCAAAAAAGTGGAAGAAATCCATTATTATAATGATACCGAAGCCTGGAAAAGACCACACAATTCCGTCATCATACAGACCAATAAGCCTTCTATCTTGTTTGTCTAAACTGTTTGAAAAATGCTTGTTAACTCGCATAATACCACATCTGGAAGCTTGCAATATCATCCCGGCACACCAATTTGGCTTTCGAAGAAACCATGGAACCATCGAACAAGTGAACAGATTAACATCCGAAATACGCTCAGCCTTCGAACAACGAGAATACTGCAGCGCTATTTTCCTCGACGTATCTCAAGCTTTCGACCGAGTTTGGCTCATCGGACTCATGCACAAAATTAAAACGTATTTGCCAACATACACCCACAAGCTACTGGAATCATACCTCTTCAATAGGGTATTCTCAGTGAGATGCAACGCAGCTACTTCGGGCGACTACACCATCGAAGCTGGAGTTCCACAGGGAAGCGCACTCGGGCCGTGTCTATATGTTTTGTATACTGCGGATATTCCTACGAGCGCACAACTAACAACGTCAACGTTCGCCAATGATACCGCTATTCTTAGTCGCTCCAGATGCCCAACGCAGGCAACAACCCAACTGGCTAATCATCTCACAATAGTGGAAAGGTGGCTGTCCGACTGGCGCATTAAAATAAACGAACAAAAGTGTAAACTTATAACGTTTACTCTTAATAGACAAACATGCCCTCCGCTTTTACTAAACGGTATGCAGATCCCTCAAGCTAACGACGTAACGTACCTTGGCGTTCACCTTGATAGACGACTTACCTGGCGTAAGCACATCGAATGCAAAAAGATGCATCTAAAACTAAAAGCCAGCAGCCTCCACTGGATCATAAACTCACGATCGCCACTGTGCCTGGACTACAAGTTACTACTGTACAATTCAGTCCTAAAGCCAATCTGGACGTATGGCTCCCAGCTGTGGGGGAACGCGAGCAGCAGCAACATAGACATCATACAGCGCGCACAATCAAAAATCTTGAGAACTATCACAGGGGCACCTTGGTATGTTCGCAACGAAAACATCCACCGGGATCTGGGCATCCTCGCAGTGAAAGACGAAATCCAGAAGCAAAAAGAGTCATACAAAGAAAAACTGTCCTCGCACCCAAATTTTCTCGCTCGGGGATTGACTCGGGTTTCTAGCGTATCCCGCCTTAGACGCAACGACCTCCCAACCCAGCAATCGATTTTTAGGGCGGTCTAACTCCGTATCAGTCAATATGACTGTTAGTTAAGTTAAAAATATAAGATTTGATACACCTCTTGTTAGTCTCGCAAAGAGAAGATTCAAGAAATAAAAGCAACCTTAAAAAAAAAAAAAAAAAAAATATTCGATTGTTCAGTTATATGACAGCTATAGGATATAGTCGGCCGATCCTTGTGAAGTTTGGTATGTCGTATTATCCTTTTTTTATATTTGGTACGTTTGACATGATTGTGTCTTTTGCGATCGTTCAGCTATAAGCAAGCTATAGGATACAGTCAGTCGATTCTATGACATTTTTGAAAAGTGATGAATTGGCTAAAAATAGAACCTGTGTAAAGTTGCAACCTTTTATCTTCAAAACTACCGAAGTTTGGAAATACAATGGTTGGAAAACATTTAAAAAGAATATAATATAAATAAATAAGAAAAAAGAAAAATAAAAAAAAAATTTGATGACTCGAGCCTGATTTGAACTCATTTCACTCCGCATATCAGCCAAGCCCGCTTGTTCCAGTTATAGCGTATAGCCTACCGTTCTGATATATATGTAATGCGCGCCACAAAATATTTTCCCATATTCGACTGTAATCCTGTTTAAGCTACAAGTCATTTTTACAAGTAACTCACCCTTGGCCGACGTCAGGCTCCTTGGTAGTCTGTAACCAATCGTAACCAATCGATCGTTTCGACGATGGAGAACAATATCTCGAGGTTGGAACTGATCCCCGACTATGACAATTGCCACTTCGTTTTTAGTTGGAGCATTGTATCTGTTCTCCAGCAAGCGTTATGTCTGCATGAATGACAATTTTATGGGGATCCGAAGGCATCATATCGATTGCTGTTTTGAACAAACGCACCAAATGGTTCCGTTCGTGAAAAAGCTTCTGTAGCTGCGAAATAATGGGCTTCTTCAGCGAGGTATTGATTCCATAACGTGCATCGACTTCAGCTCCATCATCACCAATGAAGTACATTTGAAGAAATTTGTGTTCGCTGTCTGAGAACGGAAGCAGGGAACCGGCTTTGTGATAGATTTGTCCTTTGATTTTAAAAGTTGTCATGAAATGCGCAGCTATAATTTCCGCACCAAATGACGTGATTTGGAAGCAAGAGTTGTATTTCCTAATGTTCGACAGGAAATGCTTCGATTCAACAGTAGATCGAGCTAATAGAGAGTGCAGAGGTTCTGGTGGTGCTTCAAGTTGAGGCAATTTCACTTTCCCGGAAGCGCAACACAATCCTTTTGGTTCGTTGTTGAATTTGAGAGCCTGACAGTGTGTGCAAACCTGATTCATGCGGCCAATAACGACATTGCGATTCAAGCTATAATCAACAGTTGGATTATATCGGAATGCAAGACGATTGTATTGCAGGTTTCAATCTGTTGCAACGCACTCGGATCCCGCTGGAACGAGCGGGTTCCATTGCGCGACAAGTTAAGTTTGAGAAATTTTTCGATTTCGATTTTTCGACAACGATTGAGGGATAGCCTAGTGGTAGAGTGCTTGGCTGAACCAGTGGCGGACTAAGGACTTTTGAGGCCCGGGGCGGTTTTGTTCCGCACACACCAAAGCAAAGATTCATTAAAGTCCCACGTTATGATAAACTGAAGCGTTTCCTTTGTCGTCCATGAACTGGCTGCTTCGATCGTTGTATTCGTTGCTCGAATGTGTCTCCGCAATCTTTTCACTTCTTGAGAAATTTCTTCTTCGTTGAAATCATGATACACTTGATTCAGTTCTCGCACACCAGATGAAATATCCGTCTCCGACGCATTCATGAGAAAATTAGACTGGACGACTTGGAATGTATCGGAAATTTTCCTCATTGCGCTTAACCTCTCTTGAAGTTCCTGAATGAAACGATCCAAACACTCGTACATTGATCTTCGATTTTTCTCTGGGACAGTGACATTGGATTCTGTGTCTAGCTGGCCTGGTAACAGTTTCCTCTTTCTTCGCCTTTGTCTATTTTCAATCTCAATGTCAAGTTATTGACTCTTTTTAGTGCCAAAGGTGATGGCTTTACTGACAATGTCACTTCTTTCTTCAACCAAAAAAAGCAGTAAAGCTTCCATTTTCTTCAGAGTCATGTCAAGTGTTATTCCTTTTTTTTGTAAATATATCTGAGCAGAATCAACTTCAGTTAGAATAATGAACCAAAATTCCAAGAAACACAAAAATGTGAAGTTGCATGATACGTTAACAACATTTTTTTCCAATTTTTCAATTATTTGGGCCCCCCTTAATCGCGGGGCCCGGGGCGCAAAATTTTAAAATCACCTGAACCTGCTGTAAAAATCTTTATAAGTGCGGGTTCTACGGCATATTGGAAGGCCGAGTCGTGAAACCCGCTGTAAAAATGAAAATATTTGAGAACGGGTTCCACGACAAACGGCTGACAGATTAGAGAGAGAAAGAAGAAATTATATTTTATATTATTATTATATTATTATATTATAGGTGGAAAACGCGCAATCCTTATCTTTGGTGTCCCGGGTTCGATTTTGTTAGTAGGCGGTTGTTCAGTTTTATGATAATTTTTATATTTACTTTTATTTTTTTATTAATTTTTGTATACCCTTGCAGAGGGTATTATAATTTTGTCGAAAAGTGTCCAACGCAGTGAAGGAGATATCTCCGACCCTATAAAGTATATATATTCTTCATTGATCAGAAATGGTATAACTTTGCTGTTTTTAGAGTTACAGAGTTCAGATTTTGTACGAAAGCTAAAATAATACGACAATTATTTGGCAAAATAATACGACCTACCAAATTTTATAAGGATCGGCCGACAATATCCTATAGCTGCCATATAACTGATTGATCGGAAATGCTATAACTTCTGTGTTTTTAAAGCTAGAGAATTCGAATTTGGTACGAATGCTATTTTTGGCAAAATAATACAACCTACCAAATTGCATAACGATCAGCCGACTATATCTTATAGCTGCCATATAACTAAACGATCGGAGTTTTATACTTTTTATATTTACTTTATTATTGTTATTTTAAATTGCTATTTAAGTTATTTAAAATAATAATTATAAAAGAAAGAAAATAACCGAAGTCCTTACTAGGATTTGATCACAGAAATATTGTACATAGACCACCCCATCTCGACCTGCAACGACTAAAAATACTATTTGTTCTACTGACTACCACATCAGCGCATTGAAAACAGAACAAGAAATTGAAAATGAAAATTGGAAGCCAAAACATTTTTACGCCGTCTTGCGAGCAGTCACACATACATATAAAGACGCACCTTTTTTTTTACGCATACATGTAGAGTTCTTAAAATAGGATCGTATGTATGTGCGTTCCCCCCTCACCAACTCACCAGCTCGACGAGTACTTTATTTACTTTACTTTATTAAGTACTTTATTAAGAAAGTCAAAAATGTCTCCTTCTCAGCGTTGCATCCATTTGCAAGGTTAAAAAAAAGGTTTCTAAAAGGATTTTTAAAATATTTAATTGATTATTCAAATAAATTCTGTAGTTATTCCAATTGAATCATTATCTTTCCATTGAAATCTTTTTATAATCATTTGAATAAAATATTTCAGTACTTGAATACAATCGATGACATCTTTAATTGTTTCGAATGTACTGTAACATTAGGCGTTGAAATGTTTCGTTATAAATGAAGTATGGAGAAAGTGCATGGTTATGGCTCTTTTTTCCTTTCCATCGAAAAGCGGCTACAGCTGAATAGTACGGTCTTTTTTTGACAATTTTCGCCAAAAAGAGTTCATCCAAGAAGAATCCAAATTTTAATCTAAAGTTCTTTACAAAGATCAACCGCAACGGAAAAATTTTAAGTTAATGAAAAAAAGTTAATGTTTTTTTTTGTTTTAATAAAGAATCTATTAAATATACCTGAAACAATTCATTCTTGCAATTCGATTTTTACAATTTGTACAACATATTTTAAAATATTTCATGCAAAGTCGAAAAAGTGCAAACGTTTAGTCTTTTCCACAGCATATTTACTCTTTATACACTTTTCTTAAAGATAGTCATTAGGATACTCATAAAGTATATATATTCTTGATCAGCATCAACAGCCGAGTCGATATAGCCATGTCCGTCTGTTCCTATGAATGCGTGTATCTCAGAAACATCTCATAGAGCTATGTATATGATTTGCCATGGAGACTTCTACTTATTACACCCACGCAGTTCAAGTTTGTTTGAAAATTTTGGATCTCGAACGCGTGGATCTCAAACATTATAAGAAATAGAGCTTTAGGATTTGACACGGAGACCGTTCAAGTTTCAAAATTTTGGCACGCCGTAGGCATACTGTAAGTTTAAAAATTTTGGCTGTAGGTTTGTTGTTGTTTTTCCAAAGCGCAAAAGTATGCAACAAAAATTTGTGGCTGAGAATCCATACCGTTTATGTTTAAGCTTTAAAAGTTAGTTAAACTGTGGGTGGAAGAGATGAGTACCGGGTATATATTGGTTTTAATATGGGTTTATGTTCTAAGAATATACAAAAAATTTAAAGGAAACGGTACGTTTTTTTAATCCGCCCAATTTACAATCAGAAACGACCAGCGTGTAACATATAAAAAATGACTAGTCGGGTCACTGCCAAGTCACTGCCTAGCAGTAAATTCGGCCCTTTTATTTTTGAGCGGATTAACGTCATTAAAAACCCTTAAGGACCAGGAGGCTGGCCGCGGGGCAGAAAGGGCGGTGAGCGGCAAAGCGCCGCCACTCTGTGCGAAAGACAGAATCAACGAGGAACGTAACGGCTTTCGGAGCGGCGGTACAACAATGGAAAGTTTGTCATAAAGGTAGACTTTGCCGTATTTAAAAAGTGCGGCGAGGAAGAAGCAAGGAAAGGAGGGGGGCGAAATAAAGTGTAGTGGGTCCTGGAAGCCCGGCGGTGCACCGCAAAGCCACGGCAGAGGTCCGCAGCCGAGAGTGGCGAGGGGGCACGAACGGCGACCAGCCAACGGGATTTTGAAGCAGAATTAACAGCAGGAGCAGAATCAAGGATGATTAACGGATGCTCCAAGCTGTATATAAAGAGGCCCATTGGAGCGAATCGGGAGGATTCTTTTTAGGAAAATTGTAATATTGAGTTGGGGGGACCGCATTTAGAGAGTCTGACATTCAAGTGTTAGAGCGTTTCTTAAAATTACCCGGTAGTTTAAGGTGAAGGACCGCCTCTGGAGAGTCCAATAGCCCAAGGAGAGTAGAGTGTAAAGGACGAGCTTAGAAACGATCCGTTGCAGGACCGTTCTTCCAAAGCCCAGGGTATCCCTTACTCCCGATCCAGACTCTCTAGCGCGTATGCGCGCTGTTTCCTTGGTGAAGTTGAGCGGACGAAGCCGATGAATCGCTGACGACGGAGCCGAGCGGAAACCAGGAGGAGCAGCACGGATCCGGAGCGGAACCCATTGTGGAAACAAGGAGTCATTTATTTTGTATTTGGAAAGGCCTTTTGAAAAAAGTGCTTAAAAGGTTTTATGCTATCTGTATTATTTCTGGGCTTGGGCAATCACGTCGAACTAAAAATTTGGTGGAACAGACCCACAAACTCTGTGAGCTAGCCACGGCAAATTTTTGCAAGCGGGAAGCAGAAAATGAGTTTGTTACACCTGGCGCCCAAACTAGGTGATTGCATTGACTAGAACAGTATAATAAAATAAAATTACCATTATTGTCATCAAAAGAAAACAACAATTTTTTTTTTAATTTTAACAATAAAATCAATAAAAAAAAGGCGGAAACACGCCCATTTTTTCAAAATATCTTCATTTCTTTATAAATAACTTAATTAAAAAAAAGAATTTAAAAATTTTTCTTTGTTTTTAAGTTATTAATTAATGCCACAAAAACAGGGTCAATTCCCCACTGTGCACTGGTCTAGAAGTAACATAACACAGGTATATGGTAGTATATAAATGAGGAGGAAATACTGGATATACACGATTTGAAAGGAGGAGCTGAGCGAAGTTCTCTGTGCAGAGAACTCGGCCTACCAGCGGACGGAACCGTGGAAACCACGAGATCCCTGGTGGCAAAGTGGGTCGAAGTGCTGGCGGTGACGCGAAGGTTCGAGGAAATGTTCATGGAAAGGTCTACCCCAAAGCAGAGAGCGATCAGCGAGACTGAAAAGCTCATAAAGAGCTTGGCGGTACCACAGCATAGAGTAGGAAGGAGCATGGAGCCACAGTCAAAGAAGTATGTCCCGGTTCAGGTGGACTACGCAGAAGTGGCTAGGCAGGTGCGGGACTGGTCGTTTAGGTTTGACGGAACAGGCGATCCGTTGGAGTTCCTGGACCGAGTGACGTGGTCCGCAAAAACGTATGGACTGGTCATAAACACGATTCCGAGAGCGGAAGCAGCGAAGAGAACCGTTCAAAGAATACATGGTGGACCTTCAGTCTCTAATGAAGCTACTAGGGAAAATCACAAATGATATGATCGAGAGGCTCGTGGAAAACTGCATGACATAATTGAAAATGTTCATAAGGCCGTACGCATTCGCATCCGTAGAGTAGGTGGCAGAGGAGTTCAAAGAATTGGCGCAAGAAGAAGAGGCCTTTAACAGGGAAATCGCCACAGAATGATGAGGTGGCAAAGAGAGGAACGGCAACAATGGACCCAGAGAGTACAAGGGGACGAGTTCCACCGACCGGCGAGCCAAAACACGCAATGGGCACCAAGGTGGCAGCGAGAGGAACTGCGCCAAGGCCCGCCGGAGCAGCAGTACACCCCAGCACAGATCGGCTCAGCAACGACTGGATCGGCAGTGGACAGCAGGTCCGAGGCAGGGTCCTGTGGAGAACCCAGCGAAAGCTTTCAACATGTGCGGTGGCATGGGCCATTGGGCAAATGGATGCAGGAATCCAAAAAGGCAAAAAAATAAACCGAAATCCCTCCTTGTTCAACAAGGCAAAGGCCGGTGACGGAAAGAGGAAGAACTCTGGACCACGTACAATGCCTCCTTGGCCACATACATAAAATCCATCTTAAAAAAAAGAAACGCTCCTCATAGAAATTTTTCTGGTCAGACACAAATGGTACAACTTTGGTGTTTTTAGAGTTACAGAGTTCAGATTTTGTACGAAGCTATTTTTGGCAAAATAATACGACCTACCAAATTTTATAAGGATCGGCCGACTATATCCTATAGCTGCCATATAACTGATTGATCGGAAATGCTATAACTTCTGTGTTTTTAAAGCTAGAGAATTCGAATTTGGTACGAATGCTATTTTTGGCAAAATAATACAACCTACCAAATTGCATAACGATGAGCCGACTATATCTTATAGCTGCCATATAACTAAACGATCGGAAATGGTTTTTGGTAAAATTACCAACTTTGTTATTTTTGAAGATTAAGCTTGGTTCTATGTTTTAGATTTATTGTATATTTATATATTTATTTATTTATTGTAATTAATTGGTTTTATTATGATATTCTCATAAGGATCGGACAACTATATCCGATGTTTGCGATATATATCCGGTTTCAACTGCAAGGGTACATCAACTTCGGCTCCGCCCGAAGTTAGCTTTCCTTTCTTGTTAAAAATAGTAAACAAAAAACATATGGTCTTGTTTACCTATATGACCCAAAGCAGTTAATTATAAATATCGATAGGCTCAGCTGACCCCAACTGACACTCCATTTATTTTCCATTTATTATTTTCCCGTTTACGGATTTTTGTTGCTGGATGACCCTCGATGCCAGTGGATTTGAAGGTACCACCTGACCTAACCCCGGCATCCATCCAAAGTGAGCACTACGGGCCACGGTAGGCTCTTCTTCAGGAGAGATTCTCAAGCTTCAGGGATTATATTTTTACGACCCGTCGCTAAAATCCCGCCGGTAAAATCAACCTCTCTGCCTGTGAAGTCTTGGATTTTTTGTATGTATTTTTTTATATATAAAAAAACATGTAAATTCATTCTTAAATATCCCAGCGAGGGAGGAAAAAAAAAAAACCAACAATTTAAAATACCCTTACGTATAGTTAATCAAATAAAAAAGAAAAAAAAACGTAAAATCCCTAATTATCAATTTTTGAATCATTTTTGAATACTTCCAGAATTATTATTTCTATGCAATCCAATTGAAATATTATTTTTAATCATTACTATTCAATTATTATAATTACGGCAGTATTAATGTAAACTATCAACGAAGATATCTTTTTATTATACTTATGGTTAATGAAAACCACCTTCTTGTAAAATATGTATTTATGTATTATATGTATTTAATTTTGTTTATTTATTTTATAAGAAATGTACCCGAATTTTAACGTTAATGAAAATGAATTTATAATAGATCTTTTGTTTGGGCACCAGAAGGAATCTGGCCACATAGTGTAACAACATTTAGCCACCTCCAATTTAACAAAAATAGTAAAAGGAATATTTTTAAGAGCTAATATTTTTTAAGAGATATCGCCTCTTTCTTCTATAAAAAAAATATTTTTCAGATAAATACCTTTTAGTATTAAATTAACTCTGCAAAAAGTATCATTAAGTTTTTTTTTTTTTTTTTTTTTTTTGTCAAAAAAAAAAAAACAATCGGCTTGGAATTTTAATGTATTTGAAAAGATGGCTTCATACATTCGGATATTTCATGCTAGGTGGGCGTGGTTCCGTCGAAATGGAGTCTTGGCCCCCTAGTTGGAATCCGGAGGGTGTCTTGCACAATTGTCAAAAGCGCGCTTAAAGGGATACTGCATGGACTCCAGTAGGGTGGCGTCGAGGATTCTATCACTGATTCTAACACCGAATCCGGCTTTATCACACGGCCGGGGTTTTGCATCGACCACGGGATTGTATTTCTTTGAGGCCCCGTCGCTACTGGACTCATGCATCCCGCGGCTACTTCTGTTGGTTATAAAATGGTTCTTAAATTGTATGTTTCTTAAGATTATGGTAAGATTTTTGTCAAGAGAAGCCCCAATAACTTAGGTTTTACTCCAATGAGCTCCGTTTGGAAACCGTTTTTATTTTCTACAATTCTCTTATAAGTAAGATACATGAAAATCTTAAATCTATTTAAAACTACCTTTCAACGCGCTGCACGCTGACATGCTATGCGACCCTTTCTCAAGTGCGATAAGCGCACCACTTATGTCTGTATTTTTGTAGCTGCAGGGGATCGGTTTTAGATCATGCTGTTTGTCTCCTGTTTGCCACTTTCAAGATACTACCATTGAGGTAGGCCCCCTTGTGGGAGTATCGTGGTGGCTGTGGTTGATACCCATATCGCGGGTAGAGTCCTCGGACTCGACGTGGAGTGGCGTTATACAACTCGGGTGCTGTGACCCATAGATTAGCAGAGGTGATAGATACACTGTGGTTGATACCCATATCGCGGGTAGAGTCCTCGGCCAATATCAGAGAACAAAATGAAAGCTTTTTAGGATGCTAGTAAAAGAATATGGTCTCGCTTAGTGGCAAAATGGAAAAATTGCCGATCAAATGCAAAGGTATTTCAAAGCAGATATTTCGATTGGCTCTGTTCAGAAATTTGTGTACCGGTTCTAAGGAGAAGACATTTAATAGGACGCCCTGCATTAGCCTACATTGGAAAATTCCGAAAGGCTTAAAAAAAACATATCGCAGATCACATACCGCAGATCTGAAGGAGGACCACAGGGTGCATGTGGCATGGCCACACAAAACAGGGTAAACAAAATATTCGAGCATTCAAGCGATATTATAGAAAGCGATTTTTTCTTCCTGTGCGGTATTTGGTTAAATTTTAAGGGCCGATGTTGATTTTAAATAAAACACAAACTATTTAGGAAATTATTGTAATTTTTTTTATAATGATATATTGGTCAAATGGGCGCCGCGACCACGGCAGCACACCTCCATCCGATGGTCCAAATTTTCGATGACGCTGAGACATAATTGAGGTTGATGTGTTAATATGCCGTTAATGTGCCGAATTATCTCATCCCTTAGCTCTTGAATTTTTGCTGGCTTAGCGACGTACATCTTTTCTTTCAAATAACCCCAAAGAAAAAAGTCCAACGATGTTAAATCATAGGATCTTGGCGGGCAATTGACATCGCCATTACGTGAGATAACACGGCCATTGAATTTGTTGCGCCATAGAGCCATTGTTTTGTTAGCTTTGTGGCAAGTGGCACCGTCCTGCTGAAACCACATATCGTCCACATCCATATCTTCCAATTCGGGCCATAAAAAGTTCGTTATCATCTCACGGCATAGATCCTCCATTATGCCTCAGGATCATCGAAAATTTCAACCATCGGATGGAGGTGTGCCGCCACTCTTCAGTAAGGAAATTTATAAATACTAAAAATATAATTAGAAAAAAACAAGAAAGGAAAGCTAACTTCGTGCGGAGCCGAAGTTGATATACCCTTGCAGTTAAAACCGGATATATATCGCAAACATCGGATTATTGGCCGATCCTTATGAGAATATCATAAAATAACCAATTTATTACAATAAAAAATCTTAAACAAAGTACCAAGCTTCCATCTTCAAAAATACCAAATTTGGTATTTTTACCAAATACCATTTCCGATCGTTCAGTTATATGGCAGCTATAAGATATAACTGACCCAAAATAGAATCTGTACGAAGTTCCAGCTTTTTATCTTCAAAAACACCAAAGTTTGTTAATTTCCGATTGTTCAGTTATATGGCAGCTATAGGATATAGTCGGCTGATCCTTATGAAATTTGGCATGTTGTATTATTGTGCCAAAAATAGCATTCGTACTAAATCCTAATTCTCTAGCTTTAAAAACACCGAAGTTATAGCATTTCCGATCAATCAGATATATGGCAGCTATATGATATAGTCGGCCGATCCTTATGAAATTTGGTAGGTCGTATGATTTTGCCAAAAGTAGCATTCGTACAAAATCTGAACTCTGTAACTCTAAAAACACCAAAGTTATACCATTTCCGATCAATCAGTTATATGGCAGCTATAAGATATAGTCGGCCGATCCCGGCCGTTCCGACTTATATACTGCGTGCAAAGAAAAGTAGGGTGTGTGCAAAGTTTCAAGACGATAGCTTTAAAACTGAGAGACTAGTTCGCGTAGAAACAGACAGACAGACGGACAGACGGACATGCTCATATCAACTCAGGAGGTGATCCTGATCAAGAATATATATACTTTATAGGGTCGGAGATGTCTCCTTCAATGCGTTGCACACTTTTGACCAAAATTATAATACCCTCTGCAAGGGTATAATTAGTAAGGACAGGAAAGAGAAATGATGGGGTTGTACCATTGTAGTTCGGGCTTAAGACCCTAAGAGGGTCATGGTGTGCATATGTGTGTCGAACTACAATGGCTAAGGAATAGAGGACTAAAGTTTCTAGTCGTTTTAGCAGGAATGTTAAGCGTGTTAGTAAATGCTGGCCATCTACATCCCCATTAATCAGGTTATGTAGAAAAACTACACTTAGCATTGTCCTACGATTTGTTAAGCTTAGTAAATTTATAAAGAAGTAGAAGTCTACTACTATAAGATGAAAGATGAAGATTTGTTAATGTTAAAAAATTCTTTTTAACTGACGGACCAAAGATATAAATAAACTTTTAGTAATAGTTACTTTTAGTAGTTTACTTTTAACTTTTAGTTAAATTGTTTTGACCACCTTTTAATAAAACTAAAACTAACTATTGTGAAAATATGGTCGGCAAATGTGAGTTTTAAGTCTAATAGGACATCAAGATCAATAACTTGAGTTAATGTTTCTAAGGCAATCCCATAGAGTAAATATTTAGCCAGGATAGAGCAAGAACAATTATAAGGCAAAAGTTTGCATTTCGATCCATAATTTAAGGGGTTTTTTTTGTAGTGGTATAAAACTTTAAATTTCAACAAAACAACGATGCCTTCCAATCTGGAGCTCCACTTTTCAATGACTTTTTCTAACATTTATGGTCGTATATCAACAACACGGCGAATGTTGTCTTCTCAATGGTCAAACGTTTGTGGCTTATCCGAATAGACCAATGACTTTACATAGCCCCACAATCACGAATCTACGCCTTGCTTGATGATCGTTTGGCTTCAATTCTTGGACGAATTGGGTTTTGTAAACATTCAAACCAAGATCCTTCCGAAAAATCTTCCATAAAGTGGATGGACACAAATTCAATTCCTGTGCTGGATGGCGGGCTCATTCGGGTCTTCCTCAATGCTACGCTCTACAGTAGCAATAGCTTCTTCTGTATGCACCGTACTGCATGTCTGGGGATGCAAATTATCAATAAGAGTAAACGTGGTGCGAAAACGTTCCATGGCTAATCGAATTAACTGCTCTGATGGAAGATTTTGTCGATGACAAATGGACGTAATGCGCAATACGTATTCCGCACAGAACTATTATTTTCGAAATAAATTTCACTATTTGCAAACTGAGAATAAATCACGTGGTAGCTGTTAAATCGGTTGCCATTTTAAATAGTTTTGCCAACTTAAAGTTCTATACCTCTAAAAAACACCCTTTATTAATTCATTCGCTATCGGACTAAACATTGGGCAGAAGCGGATTTGTATTGAATACAAAGCTTAGCATCATCTGCATATATGAGTACTAGTAAATTCGTTAAAGCAAGGAGCAAGTCGTTAATAAAAATAGAGTAAACAGTAAAAGTAACATCTTCAGTAAAGATGACTTTTTTGAGGCACCCCAGATGTGACACGGACCGAGCGGGAATGTATACTTTTAAGAGAGAGTAAGAGAGGGGCCGTCAGCCAACGGGTACAGCAGGGGGACCTACACGCAAGCAATTGCGTGCCGTAACTGTGTACACCGCTGGTAGTGCGACTATACTCTCCACGTGAGGGCGGCTGGTAACAGGTCCCGGTAAGGTCATGTCTCTGCCGAGGATGCTGGCTAATGGTAGTCGGGCGGGGAGAAGAACACTCCCTTCCTTAAATCACCCCAATCCAAGGTGGAACAGCATATGCCGAAGGATGCGTGTCCGAGGGGGGGCTCGGACGTTAATATGCGAACTCTGGGGGACCGGCCGACCTCCCAGTTTTAACCAGGCCTATCGTGACAAGCGGGCTATGTCATGATGGACGAACCCCTTCCCGCCTACTCGTGGGACCAAATATGAACACTACCATTCCAAACAAAAACCTAAGTGGAGAACGGAGCTCCCTAAAAAAGTCCGGAAATGGGGTCACTGACCCGTCAAATTCCAAGGCCCTCAAAAGCCAAGGAGTTGCTGAGATGAAGAAGCCCCCCACAGAGGGGCAGCATCTGGAGGCGGGACGCGCCGGTGCGGAGAAGGTTGCCAAGGCTTCCTCTTCCAAAGCGGGGCTAACCATGGGACCACCGAACGGCGTGGAGAGGAAGACTCCCGGGTCAACCTCTAAAGCAACCGGCGCACAGTGGGCCAAGTGCCTCTCCTAGCGGAATTTTAATAACAACTCGGGTAAATGAATTGATATTTTATTGAAAATTTTAGATTAATTTTCTTAATGTATTCTTGACATACCCTGAAAATATTAATGTGTTACCTCAAGTAAATCTCATACATTTCATTTACAAAAAATATAGTGAACTTTTTAACTTTATAGTCTTTTAAAAATAAATTTTTAAACATTTTAAATTCAATAAAAAATTATATGAAAATAATAAAAATAATTTAAATAATAAAAATTATAAAAATATATATTGGGACTATTCAGAATCCGATGTGTCGGAGTCGACCAATGAATTGTTAGGAAAAGCAAGCAGCTTGACAACTAAAACAACTCATCTAAATTGACGGGCTTTTTGGATAACTGTGATGGCTTAGATAAGGATGTTATTAATGGATCTGATGAAATAAATAACCTATTCATAACATCTTGCATATTAACTCTTTTGTCTTTCCTAGAGTGGTTCAGTCGTATTCTTCTGAAATCTTTATTCCTGGCTTCGAGTGCCTCTTCAGACATTAATCCAATAGGCAGACTTACATGGTTTATGACGTCTGCACCATGGATTAATATTTTGTGAATGGACGCGGGCATGTAATACCATGGGTATAATTCAATAAACATTTCAGCCGTTTCCATAGCATATGAGCGAAATGCCTCCGAATCGATTTCATGTCCACTGGCCAGTACACGAAGAATTACACTGAACTTATATATAAGCTCTTTTCTGACTCCGGTAATTCTTGATACCAATTCTGGTTCTTTAAAAAACCGGCTCGCAGTATTACCATTGTTTGTATTTCCACTATGAGCAATAGGTATATCTACCAATAAGCCAATTTGCTCTCTAAGTTGCACTTGAATTTCAGATTTTCGTGCCTGTACAACCGGCTTATCATTACCGCGAACTTGCCATTTTTTAATTGGAAGTCGATAAGAAATGTGTAAAACACATTCAAAAAATCGTATCCAGGCATGAAGGGTTGACAGCCCATATTTAAATAAGTCGGCATCAACTTCATAACTTTTCACCAAATCTAAATTATTCATATTTTTTGGTGCTGCTCGACAAAGTCCACATATTTGCGAAGAGGCTTCTGCAAGGATACTAAATGTTTTTCCATCCAACATGGTCATGTTAAATTTATGAAAAATTGTATATGATTCGGTTATTGTTGGTTTAATTGCTAATATTTGACTATTTATATTTTCAGTCTCAGAAATAATTAATTCTGTCGATTCCTTTTGGCAAATTAGCTTAATGGGCCGACAATATCGAGTTGATGAAGGTCTATCGTTCTTCCACAAAATTTTAGCTCCAAGCTGCACTTGCAAAGGAACAAGACAGACAGAAAATAGGTGCTGATCGACCATACTCATTTCACTATCATTAAACTTTTGACGATAGGTTGAGTGACCACTGCTGCCATCGCATCCCCATTTATATATGGCAGTTAAAATAGTATTATCATTTGATAATTTCTGCTCTTCAAAGCCTTGCGGGTACGATTTTATAATACGGCTAACCGTATGGTCAACTAAGCTTTGCAGTGTCGTTTCAGCAGAACAATCCGTAAATTTAAGATTTGTTGGGTAACATAAAATCTTTGCTGAATGCAGCTTTTGGTAACTCGGGTATATATTTACGTTCCTTTCTTTTGCAGAACATCTGGTTAGTTTGTATGTATGCTTTGTGTGGCCTACATCAATATAGAATGCAAGCGCTTCTTCTGGAGTGAAAGGAACAGGTAGATTCCTTGGTGTTTCCAGTGACTGTTTTATGTTTTGTCCAGATTTCTCATTCACTTCAATAAAAATTACTTCAATAAAAAATCGTCAATTTGTTTTTTTTTTTCAAAATATTAAACGCGCCTCAAAATTAACCTTAAAAAATTGCAAACACACGTGAAAAACATATGATTACTTCGGAAGCTCACAATTGATCGCAACAGCCATTTGAAAGCTTTTAACAAGCTTTTGTAAGCTTCATAGAGTGTTACCATTGAAATAAAACAAAATTTAAGCAATTATTTTACAATTTTATTTGGACTTTTATTCCGCCAAATGTCTCATTGGGTCCACTGTGCGGCGGGGCCCCTAAGGCGAGCCCTGGTCCGGGAGCGTCTCACTCGACGCAGCGTAAAGGCTCTTACAAAGATAGGAGAAGAGCAGCCTTCATTCTGATGAGGGCGGACCCATCGGCCGAAGCCTACCCGGACCAAGCTGAGATCATAAAGTGGGCAAGGGAGATCCTGCCCAATTTTAATCCGGAAAAAGCGGGAGTGAGGCTGGATCCGAGTAAACGCACTGGGTCAGACCCTGCCAAGGAGACCGCGCAAAGCGCGAAAAGGCAGAGGTCCACAGAGGGAGAAGCCCCCCAGCCCAAGAAGTAAAAGGCCCAGCCGCATCCGTCCAACCGCTCGTTCGCCGAAGTAACGAAGGGAAGAACCCTAATTGGAGTCCTGGACAAGGGCTCCAAGGATGTGCTTATCTCCAAGGACCTATGGCGACGAGTGGTAAACGAGTTGCATGGGCGCTTCGTGGAGGAGATGCTGCGATGCGGAGGACCCCCACCTGAATGCGAAGACACAGGATGGTATCTGGGTAGCATCAACGTAATTGCCTGCCAAGACGCGAAATCGGTAGAGACTTACAAGCGTATGGTTGCATCGCTTGAAGAGGTCTACCCTGGAGCTAAGCTGGTGGCGGTTGACTGGGACGAGATCCCTAGCAAACCGAGGGCGCGAGTGTGGCTCACTGAAAAGCCAGCCTACCCTAAAACCATACTAACGATGCTTAGGATGTGCAACCCGACGCTTCCCACGGCGGACTGGAGAGTCGCCAAGGTCGAGGAAGCGGAGGGACTGTGGTGGCAGGTCGTCCTCACACTCAATGAGGAGACCGTTAAAGCCCTGGAGACGACGGAGCACCGGCTGAAGAAAGGATTCGAACACGTTTCGGTCCGTATCTACAAATCCGATGCGAAGGCCAAACCAGGAGGTATCGGGCTGCAGGCAGACACGCAAGAGCCAGACTTGGAGGAGCCGACCGAAGAGAAGCACCCGGAAGGAATGTCGGATGTGGAGGAGGACATCCTGGAAGGGTACACCTCGAAGGAAAGCGACTTGGCAAGGGCACTTAGTGGAGTCGGAATGGAGGAGGACTCTCTGCTGAGCTCCGAAACGGAGGCAGAAATTACTGTGGTGGAGATTTGAAAGGATGTTCCTGACGCAGGGACTGTAACGGTTATAATTAAAAAAGCAAAAAATTACAAAATAAAAGTTATTTTTTAATTTTTATAAAAAAAATTGATTTTTAATAATTAAAATTAATTTGAATAATAAAAAATTCGTAAAAATTATTAATTATCAATTTTTATATAAAAAATACGCAATAACTTTTATTTTCAATTTTTATTATAAAAATTGGGAAAACAAAAAAAAAAAATCTTTTGACGGATCGTGACCAACTCGTAGCGGTGGACAACTTTAATATCCCAGAATTAAAGTGGTCCAACGTCGACAACTCATCATCTTTGTCACTTATAACTTACCATGACTGTACCGCTGGCATGTTTGACATGTCGCTAGGTCAGATCAATCATGTTAGAAATTCGCTAGGTCGGCTCTTAGACTTATGTTTTGTATCTGATCCTGATGGTACTGCTCTCTCCAGAGCTTTTCCCCTTTCAACCCCAGAAGATCCATATCACCCCTCGCTGGACGTCTCAATCGAAACCACTCCTGGTATCTAACCACTCCTGGTATCGATCAGATGTCTCCGCGCGTGGTAAATAAGATTCGCTGTTTCCGTAAAGCTGATTTTCAGAAACTAAATAGCCTTATCGAGACATTTGACTGGTCTGATAATGTCACTTTAGAAAAATTTTATTTTACTTTAAATACATTTTTTGACTCATGTGTGCCTTGGAAATGTTCGTCCGCTTCAACAAATCCTCCTTGGTTTACAAGGTGCCTTACTAACTTCAAAAATAAAAAAAATAAGCTTTTACTTAAATATAAAAAAACCTGCAGTAGTGTTGATTTCTCAAGTTACCTACTAGCTCGGTCGAATTTTACCGTGCATAACGCTGAATGTTATAGGAATTATATTGACCGCTGCCGGATACAATTTACTCAGGATCCAAAGCAGTTTTATAATTTTGTAAACACTAAGCGTAAACACGTATCTTTTTCACCCCTGCTCATGTTTGAAAATTCCTCTGCGACTTCGGATCAGGCCATTGCCGATCTATTCGCAGAATTTTTTCAAACAACTTATTCTCCTCCTAAATTGACTGATCAGCCTTACGCATATAACATTCAAGCAGCAAATCTTATTTTCTGTCCGTTTTTTTCTGAGAATAACTTATTATCTGGTCTTTTAAGGGTAAAACCCATTTATTCGCCAGGCCCCGACGGAGTACCAGGCTGTGTGCTAAAATACTGCGCCAGGGCTCAGTGCAAACCTCTTCTAAGACTTTTCAACTTATCTTTGGAAACCTCGATTTTTCCCCTTAAGTGGAAGGAATCATTTATAATTCCCCTACATAAAAAAGTCTGAGGCTGCCAACTACAGAGGCATCTCTAAGTTGTCGGCAATTCCAAAGTTATTTGAAAAATTAATTACCCCTCATTTGCAACACCTTTGCTCTTCGATTATCACTCCTTGTCAGCATGCCTTTATTAAGCGTCGCTCCAGTACCACAAACTTATTGGAGTTGACATCCTTTGTCATAGATGGCTTTTGTAAGGGATATCAAACCGATGTAATTTACACAGACTTCAGCAAAG
The DNA here is from genome assembly GCA_018153035.1 of Drosophila pseudoananassae pseudoananassae. Classification (NCBI taxonomy): domain Eukaryota; kingdom Metazoa; phylum Arthropoda; class Insecta; order Diptera; family Drosophilidae; genus Drosophila; species Drosophila pseudoananassae. The sequence continues at coordinate 147,246 of JAECXR010000070.1, read as the reverse complement.
CATTCGATTCAGTTAATCACTCACTCTTGTTGAGTAAACTGAATATGCTGGGTTTTCCTAAAGACCTCTTAACGTGGATCTCCAGCTACCTAGATGGAAGGACACAAAGAGTCTTATTTAAAAACATACAGTCCCGTCTGGTCCGTGCTACATCCGGCGTCCCTCAAGTCATCTTGGCCCGTTATTATTTACGCTTTTTATAAACGACTTGCACCCTGTTTTAACGAACTCTCTAGTTCTTATGTATGCATATGATGTAAAGCTTTGTCTTCAGTACAAATCCATTTCTGCCCAATGCAGTCTTCAGTATGACCTTGATAACTTTCAAATTGGTGCTTAGCTAATGATCTAATACTTAATGGATCTAAATGCAAACATATGTCTTTTTATCGTTCTTGCCCTCTGCAAGCTACTTATTCTATTAATGGGATTGCCTTAGAAAAATTGACCCAGGTTAATGATCTCGGCATCCTATTAGACATCAAACTTAAATTTGCCGACCATATTTCCTTAATGGTTAATAAGGCTAAAGGAGTCCTTGGTTTTATCAAAAGGTGGTCAAAAGAATTTAATGACCCCTATATAACCAAAACATTATTCATTTCTCTGGTCCGTCCTATACTGGAGTACGGTTCATGTGTCTGGAGTCCCCAATATGGAGTACATCAGTACATCTCAACGTCAAGTAATTTATCCAGTTCAATTAAATTCATCAATTGAATGATACCAAAATACTTGTTTAGGTGAGGGGCCGTTGTGCCGCTCACCTGAAGAGCGCATCTGCGCTGAAGAGCGCACCCACACTCGTTGGTTGTCGTCGATCTCTTTTTTGTACTAGTTTTTAAGTAATCTCATGTAAGCAGCCCAATAAAGCTGACCGCGTTATACCTACAAAAAGACGCCCCCGATTTTCAATTCAACATTTCATATTTTCTGGAATCTTTGGCGGCAGCAGCGCCCCCCTACAAAACAAGGCTAAAGGAGTCCTTGGTTTTATTAAAAGGTGGTCAAAAGAATTTAATGACACCTATATAACCAAAACATTATTCATTTAATTGGTCCGTCCTATACAGTACGGTTCTCGAGTACGGTTCATGTGTCTGAAGTCCCCAATATGGTGTACATCAGGACCGCATAGAATCCATGTCCTGACAAAAGAATTTCCTAACTTTTTCACTTAGAGGTCTAAACTGGGATGCAAATCTTCACCTTCCATCTTATAATAGTAGACTTTTACTCATAAACTTACCTAGCTTAACAAATCGTAGGACAATGCTCGGTGTAGTCTTTCTGCATAACCTTATTAACGGGGATGTAGATAGCCAGCATTTACTAAAACGCTTAAAATTTAAATTCCTAATAGAAGGACTCGAAACTTTAGTCCTCTGTTCCTTAGCCGTTGTAGTTCGACATATGCACTGCATGACCCTTTTAGGGTATTATGTTCGAACTACAATGGTCTCTACTCTATAACATCTCTTTCCTGTCCCTCAAACTTAAAATATAGAATTTTCAATTTCCTTACTAACTCCTACATAAAAACCGACCGGTAAAAAAAAAAAAATTTTAATTATGACAATTTTTTTCAATTTTTTGGGAGACTTTTATGGGCTTCAATTTTTTAAAACTCATAATCATTGTTTACGGTCCCTGCCCTGACGATCTTGCAAATAAACCTCCATCACAGTAAAGCGGCGTCAGCTGCCCTCCTACTCCACCTCGCCGAGAGTGGAGCTGATGGCCCTCATTCAGGAACCCTGGATCCTAGAAGACAGCTTTGCTCTGCAAAGCCGATACAACTGGTAAAAAGCGAGCCTGCATCCTCGCAAAAAAGAACCTTAACCTCTTTTTGCTACCCAATTTCAGCAATGAAGACCACGTAGCCGCAGACATAGAGAGCCCAAATAGAGAGAGCCCAATAGAGATCGGCCAATAGCAAGTCAAAGAAACCACCATGGTGGTCGGAAACACTTGCGCCCTTTAAGACCAGGGCCCGCAAAAACGTAGGATACATTAAAACCTCGGAAGGTAACTGGAAATCGTCCAGCAAAGAAACCCTAGAGGCTCTCACATAGGCACATTTCTCAGAAAGCTCTCTAAAAGAAACAACTCTGGAAACGCAAGGGGGACAGCCCCTCCCTCCCTAACCAACTTGAATACCTATTGAGTGACAGGTATCTCAGCTGGGCGATAAATAGCTTCAAACCTTTCAAATCCCCAGGCCCAGATGGTATTGTCCCGGCTCAACTAATCAAAGCCGGCCCAATCTGAGGTCTTGGGTCAGGAAAGCTTTCTCAGCAATTTTCAGACTAGGTATCGTACCCGCAATGTGGTTGCGGACGAAAGTCGTATTTATACCCAATGCGGGAAAACCATCGCACTGCACTCCTAAGGACAAAAAGCCTGTTGTCCTTCCTTCTCAAGACAATGGAGAGACTAATCAGCCTCCACATTAATCTTACCATCAACCCAGACGATATCTCGGAATCACAGCATGCGTATAGGAAGGGTCGATCCACGGAGACGGCACTCCACGAGATCACTACTTTCGTCGAAAAGGCACTTAGTGATCAGGATCTGGTGATCTAGTGATCTGGTAAACAGGACTGTTGCGACGTCACTAGGAGGAGAATTTATTCATAGATACGTCAGAAGAGACACTCCGCAAGGAGGCGTACTCTCACCCCTACTGTGGAACGTGGCGGTTAATAGCCTAGAAGGTGGTGGTTGCAAAGTTATCGCTTATGCGGATGGTGTCTATGTGACCGCATGATGGACAAACTTAGGGTAAGAGTAGAGTAAGAGTAAGAGTAAGAGTATAAGAGTAAGAGAAGCGGAGAGTAAGTTGTAAGAAATGTGGCGAATAGATTGGCAATGATCCTAGATCCTGATCAGAGGCCGCAGATGAATTTTCAAACGTAAGCAGAGGTGGAAAAGATACATGATTACGCTTACTGTTTACACAGTTACAAAACTGCTTCGGATCCAGAATAAATTTAATCCGGCAGCGACGAATATAATTCCTTTAACATTTAGCGTTATGCACGGTAAAATTTTACCACATATCAAGAAAAGTCTATACTACTGCATGTTTTTTATATTTAAGTAAAAGCCTATTTTTAGTATTTTTAAGTGAGTCAAAAAATGTATTTAAAGTATAATATAATTTTTCTAAAGTGACATTTACATCGGTGCATGCCAGAATATTGGCCCAATGAAATGTATCGATAAGGCTTTTAAGGTTTTTGTGAAAATCAGCCTTACGGAAACAGAGAACCTTATTTGCCACGCATGGAAACTTCTGATCCATAAATGGTTTCGATTGAAACCTCAAGCGTGGGGTGATATTGTGGGTGACCCCTCTGTGGATGAAAGGTTAAAAGCTCTAGAAAAAGTCGTACCATCAGGAATTTCTAACATGGTTAATTTGACCTAGGGATATGTAAAACATACCCGCGATGAAGTCATGGTGCGTAATAAGTGATAAAAATGGTGAGTTATTAGACCACATAAGACCATTTTTGTTCTGGGACAAAAGTCACTAGAAAGAGTCACCAGTCAAGAGTCATTTAAGTCATACACAGCTACAAACTGGTCACAATCGGACATAAGATTAAAAACGGATTGAATAGTTGACAAATTATGCCTGTATGTGGAGGGTTCAGACGAAGGAGGTATATATGAACAGGAAATGTATAAAGATTTACTGGACAGAATGATTTTAATGCAAATAAATTCGATGTCACCAAGCTCTTGGGATTTTACCCAAGAAATTTCAGAAGCTAGTTGGGAGTCTACCGAAATGAGGACTTTAAGAGTTTTGATGTCGCAGGTACGAAAATTGCAGCATCAGTCGGTACCTGTGGTCCGGACTGTATAATACGCTGTTGGGTGACTCTAACAGGGGCTTCATTCACTAGGTATACCCGTGGTATCACATGAAGGGATGCCACTGAGGGAATATCGGACAATTGCTCATTTGCACTGAGGAATTCGGACGGCGAATTGTTTTCAGGTCTAGCCCTTGGGGAGGCCAGTGATATGAGCGGCTGCTTTATTGACGGCTGAGCAGGCTGAGCCGGATCACAAACATTTATCAGCTGAAGGCCGCTAAACTGAGTGTCATAGCTGGTCATTGATTTTTCGAGAACCATTGATTAACTCATTAAATCCATTCTTAGTCAGTTTCTAGAACGACCTTATTTTGTCTTGGACAGCACGACAAGTACAACAATAATTTAAGCCGCAGACCTACGCGAAATGGCATCCGAAACTGAGGAAGTGAACCCGGCACACTTGGAGTGTACGACGTTTTCACATAGCCAGTAATGGATGGTGTGCTGGGATGAGGATATTTTCTTGTTACAAGATTGCATTAAGCAAAAAAGATTAAGGTCCATTTTAATCATTAACTGTACCTTGAACCACTATGCCTAATAACAGCTGAAGTGGGAGTTTTTGAGTGAGCGATTAAGTGGGCAAAGGAAAATTGTAAAAAAAAAAAAGATAAGAACCTCTATTGCCTCTAAAACAAAAGAAGAAGAAAAAGCAGAGCCGAGCTATGCTTGGAATTTATGAATTTAATTAATTATTCACCTCCAAATGTACCAGCGATACAGTTTAAGTTAAAAGTGAAGTTTCTCTAAATTTAATTCTCAAGTGATTTAACACCGGTTTAGTTATCATAAACGCTGTGCACAAAAAAAACACGACCGTTCGCTTAAGAAAAGAGAGAAGACAACATTTATGTCAAGAAAAGGGGTCGTCTGGACCATAGTGCGATTTTTCGCACGTCTGGGTATACTTGTTACATGGCTTGGTTGCTGGTTACTTATTGACATCGACTTTTTCAGGGTCTTCAGGTTCGCTGTGGGTGACCTCCCATTGATGGTTCTTCTTCACGTCACCGATCCTGTTCGGTGAATGCAAATGGGGATGAAAATTTCATTACTTTGTAGGGAATTGCGTACTTGGATGGTAGCTTTGCGTTAAAATCTTTGGTGGCCTTTAAAATTTGGGCAGGAATCTCAACTGGGGTCGCTACTCCCGTCATCTTAATGCTATAATGTCTCTGGCGCCCCTGAACAAAGTAGGCTGGGCCAAACCCATGGCTATCCGAGACACTCGCATTGGTAACCAACCAACCAAGCACAGGAAGTTACACAAAGGTCAAACAGCTGGTGACGTACCTTACAATGTCTCGATGCATTCCGGGCACATGCAATGAGTTTGACACTAAGCCCTCTGTCGTAACCCCTCCACTTGGTGACGCGTGAATTGCCCTTTCCAGAAAATGACGTTGAATTGGTACGGCACCAACTCCAATGCTCACCTGGCGATGCGTCCAGTGGGATTGTTGATGGAGCGCAGCCATGCTTTTTCTTTTATTTTTATTTATCGTTTTTCTTTCTTTTTATATTTAGCAGCCACCAACTATTTTTTTTATTTTTTTTTGTTTTATCTTTGTCGTAAATTGTTTATCTTTGTCGTAAAATTAAAAAAAACAAGAAAGGAAAGCTAACTTCGGGCGGAGCCGAAGTTGATATACCCTTGCAGTTAAAACCGGATATATATCGCAAACATCGGATTAAATTGGCCGATCCTTATAAGAATATCTTAATATAACCAATTTATTACAATAAAAAATCTAAAACAAAGTACCAAGCTTCCATCTTCAAATTTATTACAATAAAAAATCTAAAACAAAGTACCAAGCTTCCATCTTCAAAAATACCAAAGTTGGTATTTTTACCAAATACCATTTCCGATCGTTCAGTTAGATGGCAGCTATAAGATATAGTCGGCTCATCGTTATGCAATTTGGTAGGTTGTATTAACTGACCAAAAATAGCATTCGAACCAAATCCGAATTCTCTAGCTTTAAAAACACCGAAGTTATAACATTTCCGATCAATCCGTTATATGGCAGCTATAAGATATAGTCGGCCGATCCTTATGAAATTTGGTAAGTCGTATTATTTTGCCAAAAGTAGCATTCGTACAAAATCTTAACTCTGTAACTCTAAAAACACCAAAGTTATACCATTTCTGATCAATCAGTTATATGGCAGCTATAGGATATAGTCGGCCGATCCCGGCCGTTTCGACTTATATACTGCGTGCAAAGGAAAGAAGGTGTGTGCAAAGTTTCACGATGATAGCTTTAAAACTAAGAGACTAGTTCGCGTAGAAACAGACAGACAGACAGACGGACAGACGGACATGCTCATATCAACTCAGGAGGTGATCCTGATCAAGAATATATATACTTTATAGGGTCGGAGATGTCTCCTTCACTGCGTTGCACACTTTTGGACAAAATTATAATACCCTCTGCAAGGGTATAAAAATGTGGAACAAAAAAGTGACAGTGACACGTGTTTTTACACAAAAATAATACATTAACAAAACAAAAAAGGTTTTTGTTTTGTAGAGCCGCAGGTATTTGTGCAAAAAACTGAAAGTCGAGAAAAGAAAAATTCAATCCAAGTCTTGTGGTAAAATATTTCACTTTGCTTTCATTACTTGGCGCATACGTACATAGCTAAAAACCTCCCTGTGGACAAAATTCATTAAAATAAAAATTAATGCACATCACTGTCGCTATCACCACCAACCAAAAGAAGTTGATGGTAGTGGTGCAGCGTTTCTTTGGTGGCAAAAAAATTATTGAGCTACAAACGAAAACGAAATGTGTAGTAATTAATTTTTCAAAAAGTTTTGTAAACGAATACGCCGTATCAATCTTTACTGTAATGCAACGGTTTGAATTTGTAAAGTCAGCCTCACTGTGTATAAAATGTCTGCAAAAAGGTCACACGCGAAGTGTAAATCGACTAGGTGTCAAATTTGTGCAAGATTCCACCATAAACTTTGTCCCAATTGGAGAAAATCTCAATACCGAGATTCGTGTTTACCGAGCCGATGTCACCCATTTAAATTTATGCCTCTTCTGACGCATCGATGAGAGCCTATGGAGCCTGCATCTACATATATTCGTTGCAAATCAGCTGAATAAAGTATTAAGTTTCATTGTTGACTGCAAAGTCTAAGGAAGCGCTCAAGACACAGACGCTCTCCCGTCTTGGATTAAGTGCCGCTCACCTTTTCGCAGAACTCTGCCGCAAGATGAAGCCTTTAATCAAGTGTATTTTGGTCGGATTCAAAATTTATTCTTTATTGACCAACTGCCAACAATGACATGCATTGAGCATGTACCAACTCAGCAGAACCCAGCAGAGGTATAGTGTCCAAAGGTGGAGACGTAAAGGAGATTGTAGATCTGGTTTATTGGACCATCCTTTTTAAGCCCCCGTTTTAATCTGTCAACAGAGCTTCTACAGATTGAATAAAAAAAAAATTCGGTCGGATCAACCGCAATGGTCTCTACCTCATATTTATTGGAAATGATAGCAGGATCTCACCTAAAACTGCTGGGAGTATTTTTTTATATGTTTCTCTTTATAAGAAAATCGAAGATATTAGTTGTGAATTCTTATATTGTTCCTTCCGCCGCCAAATATAATAAAGCCTTTAAGTGGGGATATCTGAGTAACAGGGGAAATAAAACGGTTTTTCTGGAATTTCATTTCTTTGTAGGCCATTTTTTTAAGGGGATCTATGGCCGGACAGCTAACGTCCTTAATTTTTGATCTAGAAGAAAAAATCTAGTTTGGTTAGTTTTTATACATCAACAGCTATCGACACACGTAGGATTTTTGCTATATATTAATTTTCAGCAAAAATGGTGAGAAATTAAAAAAAATTACTATTTTCACGAAAAAAAACGTTACAAAATTGTTGATAAAAAAAAGTAAGCAATATACAAAAATATTCTACGTGTGTCGATAGACATAGGTATTCTAAGTATACTGCCAAATTTCAGATCGATCGGTTAGGAGTTTCGAGAAAAAGGCGTTCAAAGTTTTAAGTACTGTGGGATATACATACATACTTCTGAGGCATCGCCGCGGAATGGAAAATTTCGACACATAGACATTTTTGCCGAACTCTATCTTAGGGTAATTTATTTTTAAGACCCTAAAATTTTTAGATTTTTTAAAAATGTTACTCAGATGTCCCCCCCTAATATAAAAGATCAGAAAAAGTTTATTTGTTTGCCCAAGTCTACAGAGGTTAATTTCGTTTGTACAAAAAACTTTGTAGGCTGGGTCAACCTTTTAATTATTGCGGGTTGAGGGTGACTAGCTAATGCTCCTATATTGTACGATGCCAAGTTTTTAGTATTGTTGACAAAGCGTCTCAATTTATTCAGAGCTATGTCGGATACATGCACAAGTCAAATTTTCATGTGGGTCCACGAGCACTTGTCTTTTGCGACTGCGCATATGGATCGTAAATGCAAAAATAATACGGACATTTTTTTTTTTCGCGGTCTTTCGGTCTTTTATTTTATAGAGTAGAGACCATTATAGTTCGACCATAAGACCCTAAAAGGGTCGCATATGTCGAACTACAATGGCTAAGGAATATAGGACTAAAGTTTCTAGTCCATCTCTTGGGAATGTTAAAATTTAAGCGTGTTAGTTAATTCTGGTTATCTACATCCCCATTAATTTGGTTATGTAGAAAAACTACTCCCAGCATTGTTTTACGACCAACTGCTACTATCTGTCTGCTACTATATAATAGAAGATGAAGATTTGCATCCCAGTTAAGACCTCTAAGTGGAAATATTAAGAAATTCTTCTCCATATTGGGGACTCCAGACACATGAACCGTGCTCCAGTATCGGACGGACCCAAGAAATTAATAAGCTTTTCGTAATGTAGGGGTCGTTAAATTCTTTTGGCCACATTTTAATAAAACAAAGGACTTCTTTAGGCTTATTATCTATTAAGGAAAAATGGTCGGCGAATTTTATTTTGATGTATAATAGGATGCCGAGATCATTAACCTGAGTTAATTTTTCTAAGGCAATCCCATTAATAGAATACGCTTGCATTTTGATCCATTAAGTATTAGATCATTGGCTAAACACCATTTTTTAAAGTTATCAAGGTCAGACGGAAGACTGCATTGGGCAGAGATGGATTTGTACTGAAGACAAAGCTTTACATCATCTGCATACATAAGAACTAGAGAGTTCGTTAAAGCAGGGGGCAAGTCGTTTATAAAAAGCGTGACGGGCCCAAGATAACGGGCCAAGATGACTTCCTTGAGGGACGCCAGATGTAGCACGGACACGAAGGGACTGTATGTTTTTAAATAAGACTCTTTGTGTCCTTCCATCTAAGTAGCTGGAGGTCTATAGGAAAACCCAGCATACTCAGTTTACTGAACAAGAGTGAGTGATTAACTGAATCAAATGCTTTGCTGAAGTCTTTGTAAATTACATCGGTTTGATATCCCTTGCAAAAGCCATCTATGACAAAGGATGTCAACTCCAGTAAATTTGTGGTGGTGGAGCGACGCTTAATAAAGCCATGCTGACAGGGAGAGATGATCGAAGAGCATAGGTGTTGCTAATGAGGGGTAATTAATTTTTCAAATAACTTTGTGATTGCCGACAACTTAGAGATGCCTCTGTAGTTGGCAGCCTCAGACTTTTTTATGTAGGGGAATTATGAATGATTCCTTTCACTTAAGGGGAAAAATCGAGGTTTCCAAAGATAAGTTGAAAAGTCTTAGAAGAGGTTTGCACAGTATTTTAGCACACAGCCTGATACTCCGTCGGGGCCTGGCGAATAAATGGGTTTGACCCTTAAAATACCGGATAATAAGTTGTTCTCAGAAAAAAATGGACAGAAAATAAGATTAGCTGCGTGAATTTTATATGCGTAAGGCTGATCTGTCAATTTAGGCGGAGAATAAGATGTTTAAAAAAATTCTGCGAATAGATAGGCAATCGCCTGATTAGAAGTCGCAGAGGAATTTTCAAACGTAAGCAGGGGTGAAAAAGATACGTGTTTACGCTTAGTGCTTATAAAATTATAAAATTGTTTTGGATCCTGAGTAAATTGTATCCGCCAGCGGTCAATATAATTCCTATAACATTCAGCGTTATGCACGGTAAAATTAGACCAAGCTAGTAGATATCTTGAAAAATCATCACTACTGCAGGTTTTTTTATATTTAAGTAAAAGCTTATTTTTTTATATTTTGATGAAGCGGACGGATATTTCCAAGGCACACATGAGTCCAAAAATGTATTTAAAGTTCAATAAAATTTTTCTAAAGTGACGTTAAGATCAGTGCACGCCAGAATATCGGCTATTACGTTTGTGAAAATCAGCTTTACGGAAACAGCGAATCTTATTTACCACGCGCGGAGACATCTGATCGATACCAGGAGTGGTTAGATACCAGGAGTGGTTTCGATTGAGACCTCCAGCGTGGGGTGATATGGATCCTCTGGGGTTGAAAGGAGAAAAGCTCTGGAGAGAACGGTACCATCAGGATCAGATACAAAACATATGTCTAAAAGCCGACCTAACGAATTTCTAACATGGTTAATCTGACCTGTCAAATATGCCCGCGGTGAAGTCATGGTGAGTGATAAGTGACAAAGATGGTGAGTTGTCGACGTTGGACCACTTTAATTCTAGGATATTAAAGTCGTCCACCGCTACGAGTTGGTCACGATCCGTCAAAAGATTCAAGACGTATCGAATAGCGGACAAATGCTGCCAATATGTGGGCGGTTCAGACATAGGAGGTATATATGAACATGTGATGTATAAAGATTTCACGGACATAGTGATTTCAACGTAAATAAATTCTATGTCACCAAACTCTTGTGATTTCACCTCTTCAGAAGCAAGAGTAGAGTCTACCGAAATGAGGACTCCACCTCCCCTTCGCTGAGGTCGATACCGCCTAAAAGTGGTGCTTACTTGGAAAAACTTCGGAGCTAAAGACCTCCGGCTTTAACCAAGTTTTTGTAAAGGCTATTATATGGGATGCAAAGAAAGAACTATCAGAATGTAGCTTGGGCAGTTTGCTACGTAGCCCCCTAGTATTCTGATAGGTAAGTGTTAGTGACGACACTAGTTTTTTGGGTTAGGGGACAAAGAAGAGGTGGAAGGTTGGTCGGTGGTTCCTATATGGGGAAGTTTAACTCTCACTGGCTTTAAATCTTTTAATGTTACAGTACTAGGCTGATGTTCTTGAACGAAGATGTTCTCTGGCCAAAAACTGGGTGAACAAATCGTCTTGAACATCAGCGCGGGCACACAAATCTTGAAATAAGACGTGCGCCGTTTATAATTATATTTAAATTTAGCTATGTCATTCACCTTAATATCAGCTTTTGTTTTGGCTTTGATATAAGCCGAGACATAAATCTCTGAAGTATCAGGGGCAAGCCGAGAAACAAATATATGTGGGCATCAGTCGGTGCCGGTGGACTGTGGAATACCCTTTTGGGTGACTCTAATGGGGGTTTCGTTCACTAGGACCTTTGGCATCACTTAAAGGGATGCCATGGCGGACATATCAGCCCTTAGGGTGGCCAATGATATGAGCGGCTGCATTAATGTCGGCTGAGCAGGCTGAGGCGGATCAGAAACAGCGGATTTCTTACGCTTAGGGGAAACATTTAGCAGCTGAAGGCCACTAAACTGAGTATCAAGCGCACAGAGCTGGTCATTGGTTTTACGAAAACCAGGGATCAGCTCTTCAAATCCATTTTTCAAATCCAGGCTTCGAAGTACAGCCCGGGTAGTATTTTAATTCAGTCTTAAGTAGAACTCCGCAGCCTTAGCTCGCGATATATTTTATCTTTGTCAGTAACACTAACCCTAACGGGCTTGTGCGAAACAAATGATCAATAAATATTATTTGTAAAACCCACACACAAATATCTATTTTATCTTTGTCAGTAACACTAACCCTAACGGGCTTGTGCGAAACAAATGATCAATAAATAACACACAAATAATTTATTATTAACTGGCGCCCAAGCGTGATAAAGAACCCGCACCCGAGAATTGCGTAAATAGAAAATTGCGTAAACGGCTTAAAAATAAAGTTAATACAAGTGCAAAATTCGGCAAAAAAGTAGTCGAAAAATAAAATAAATAAAAAAACATACAAGTGAAAACAAATAGAAGCTGAGAAGAAAACCCACCCTTAAAAAAGCTTCTAAGACATTCGGACAAAATATATTTTTTTTTCTACACAAAAAGTTGTAGAAACAGTGAAAATAATATAAAAGACAAAAACGAAAAGTTCTAAAACAAAAAATTATATGCAAGATTTTATTCAGTTAAATCTTGCATAAAACTCAAAAAACCAACGAAGCAGTGAAAAAGGGAGCTGTAGGGACAACCCTCGCCCCCCTCCGCGGGAATAATCCAAGTAAAGGGAGCTGTAGGGATACCCCTCCGTGGGAGCAACTAAAGTAAAGGGAGCTGTAGGGTAACCCTCGCCCCCCTCCGTGGGAATCAACAAGCTGAAGCGAAGGAAAGCCGACGGCAACTTGCAGCATATCTTAATAAATAAATATAAGAAAATGTAAGTAGACTGTTCGTTTGACTGTTCGTGAAAAAAATAATATGGAAAAAAAAAAGTTTTTTAAACAAATAAAAGGGATTCGCTAGGCCTGTAATGACTACATGACAAAAAAAAAAAAGAGAAAATATTTATATATATTTTTTTTTTTCTCCTCTTAAAATTTTTTTTTTCCCTTTTCATAAAAGGCTAAAACTTGTCAAACTTATTGTGCAAGAGAAATAAAATATTAATACAATAGGAAATACATGATTTAAAAAATAAGTACATTTTGTTTTTTTTTCTCTCTGAAATCTGAGTACGAAGAAATCAATTTTTCTTGAAATTTGAGTACGAATAAAAGCATTTGCACAGCTAACTCATTTTTACTGTTTATAAAAAAGTGCACAGACAATTTTTTTTTAAATAAAAACAAGCAAAGTATTACGAAAAATAGATAAAAACATTACAAATTTTTTTTTTAAGGAAATATTACAAAATTAAAAACACGCAGCAATTTTTATTATTAATTTTGACCCATGTTCACGGGAAACTACGCGTCGTCGGACGAAGAACTTTTAGAAGAGTATAGGAAATCTCGGGGATCAAGGGCTCACCAAGAGGACTTTTATCCATCAACCAGTAGGACCGCAACTAACACCCTCGTTCGAGGGAGCGTCCTTGAAACTAGAACCTCTGAATTTTCCAGTCAAACAATAGAAATGTCTCATGAACAGCTTCTAGCCATCGAGAACGCCATGAAAGGTGCACTTGAAAGGCAACAACGAGAATTTGATGAGAAGGTAGCCACATTGATGGCAGAAATAAACTCATTAAAAATCAAAACCCCAGAAATCAAAACGTATCAGGAGATCAAAATTGAACCAGGAATAGAATGTTCCGAATCGCTAGATATAGTAAAATCCGTCCCAGAATTTGAAGGGAAACAGGAGAGTTACGTCTCCTGGAGGCAGGCTGCCACAGCAGCATACAGGGTATTCGAGCCTTACGAGGGCAGCAGTCGATTCTATCAAGCAGTCGCAATCCTCAGAAACAAAGTAAGAGGACCAGCGTCCGCTGTATTGTCTTCATATAATACAGTATTAAATTTCCATGCCATACTGGCACGTTTAGATTTCACGTATGCGGATAAGACTCCGACACACGTAATTCAACAAGAATTAAGTTTACTAAGGCAAGGAGATTTACCCTTACTTAAATACTACGACGAAGTAGAACGAAAGCTAACGCTTCTAACAAATAAAATTATTATGACCCACGACGCTAACGCAGCAGCCGTTCTGAACAAAAAATTCAGAAACGACGCCCTGCATGCGTTCATATACGGCCTAAAAAAATCATTAAAGATGGCATTGGCTTTGGCCCAAGAAGCCGAATCGACGAAAGAAGTGTTTTTGCGGCTAGTTTCGCTCGACACATCGAGGAAAAAGTGAGTAAACCAAACAACCAGCGACAAGCGGGTTGGAAGAATTGGTCCACAGACCAAGAACAAAGTCGAAATTTGGGGGCAATGCAAAAGACCCCTTACTTTGCCAGACCTCAAAAAGGAGGCAATAATCAACCCGGTTCTTTTAAACAAAGACCATATAGTAATACGGGAAACGCCCAGAAACAAACAAGGGCGGAGCCAATGGATGTGGATACCTCATCCCGTTTTAGACAGCCTTCGGCATGGGTAGCAGGGCAATCGGCAAGGACCCAGCAGAAAATCAACTTCATGCCCGAGGAGCAGTCCGGCGAAGAGGACTACGATTCCGTTGCGCAAGCATGCGTCACAGAAATAGAGGATGACCTGGACGCAGAGGACTCTATTAATTTTTTAGGGTAAAGTCCCTACTCCCGTACATTACGCGTACGCTGGCAGGAAGGGAAATAAAACTTTTAATCGATACAGGTACCTCAAAAAATTATTTTACTCCACTCCCGGGGCTGAAAGGCGTCGTGGCTGTGGACACCCCATTTAACGTTAAGTCAGTCCACGGCTTTACAAAAATCAAGAAGAAATGTTTTGCTTCCATATTAAATGTTAAATCACCATTTTTCATTCTTAAAGTTCTGAAAGATTTTGACGGTATTATCGGGCTCGACTTGCTTAAACAAGTGAATGCGAAACTCGATTTTACTGAAAATATTATCCACACTAATAATGAAAAGATCCAGTTCGCTAAGGCAGAAAATGTCAACTTCATCAAAATAGACGACGAGGACGTTCCCCCCGCGGTAAAAGCTGCCTTTGACAAGATGATAGGCGAAAATTACAAAGCCTTCGCTGATCCAGACGAAGCACTTCCATTTAATATAAATACTGTTGCTACAATTAAAACAGATGAGGAGCCGGTGTACTCAAAGTCGTACCCGCACCCCATGGGTGTAACTGAATTCGTCAACACAGAGGTTAAACAACTTCTAGCGGACGGCGTAATAAGGCCATCCAAGTCTCCTTATAATAACCCAACGTGGGTTGTTGACAAAAAAGGAACCGACCAGAACGGGGTCAAGAAGAAGCGACTCGTTATCGACTTTAGAAAGCTAAACGAAAAAACCGTAGACGATAGATATCCTATCCCTGCGATTACGACAATATTATCGAACCTGGGCGAGTCAAAGTTTTTTACAACACTCGACCTTAAAGCCGGCTTCCACCAAATAGAGCTGGCAGAGAGAGACCGGCAGAAGACGGCTTTCTCAATAAATAATGGTAAATACGAATTCTGTAGATTGCCATTTGGACTAAAAAATGCTCCGAGCATTTTCCAAAGAGCTATCGATGACGTCCTACGAGATGGAATTTCAAAGATATGCTACGTTTATGTCGACGATGTCATAATATACTCAAAAACGAAAGAGGACCATCTTAATGACATAAGATGGGTCCTAAGAAAACTTTCCGAAGCAGGTATGAGAGTATCTCAAGAAAAATCAAAGTTCTTCAAAAAGAGCGTTGAATACTTGGGATTCATAGTGACGCAAGGGGGCTTACGGATATCACCCGAAAAGGTCAGGGCCATAAAGCAATTTCCCCAGCCAAAGACCCTTTTCGAGCTAAGATCTTTCATAGGGTTGGCTAGCTACTGCTTTATTAATGCTTTATTAAGAATTTTGCAGCAATTGCAAGGCCTCTTACTAGCATTCTTAAGGGCGAAAACGGTAAGATAAGCAAATACCAATCAATAAAAATATGCATTGAAATGAACAAGGAACAGATGGAAACATTCTGCAGACTAAGAGAAATCCTAGCATCAGAAGATGTTTTACTTTCTTACCCAGACTATAAGAAACCGTTCGATCTAACAACGGACGCGACAGGTTTTGGTCTAGGGGCGGTTCTATCGCAGGGTGGTCGCCCAATTACAATGATATCACGCACTCTGCGTGATAACGAAAAGAACTATGCAACCAACGAGCGGGACCTCCTCGCCATAGTCTGGGCACTAAAAAACCTCCGCAATTAATTGTACGGTGTAAAAAAACCACAGATCTTTACCGACCACCAGCTACTCACTTACGCCGTCTCTGATAAAAATCCTAACGCTAAATTAAAGCGCTGGAAGGAAATCATTGACGACCACGGTGCAAAGGTGATTTATACACCTGGCAAAGAAAACTTTGTCGCTGACGCGTTGTCCCGTTGTCAAAACGTTAACGCTTTAGAGGATGAACAGGACTCCGACATGGCTACCATACATAGCGAGGAATCGCTTACGTATACCATAGCCACAACGGACAACCCGGTTAACTGTTTCAGGAATCAAATAATAATTGAAGAGAGTAACAGCTCGTTCGTAGACACGTTTATTCTGTTTAAAAGCAAAGTTAGACACATAATAAAAATAAATGACCGCGGTAACCTACTGAATTCCTTGCTAGAGGTGGTTAATGCAGAAGTGGTAAACGCAATATATTGCTCCCTACCAATCCTGGCATTTATTCAACACAAACTCGTGGAGCTATTCCCGAACACCACGTTCAGACATTCAAAAATCTTTTTACAGGACATAACGGACGGAACCGAACAGAAAGAGATCATGGTAACCGAACACAATAGAGCGCATCGAGCAGCCCAGGAAAATGTGAAACAAGTCCTAAGGGACTATTTTTTTCCAAAAATGTTCCGACTAGCAACAGATGTAGCAACAAACTGCAAAATCTGTTCCATGGCAAAGTACAAACGCCACCCATCCAAACAAGCAGTAGCACAAACACCTATACCTAATTCTGTGGGGAAAATCCTCCATATTGACATTTTTTCCACAGACGGAACTCTTTTCCTTACGTGTGTGGACAAATTCTCGAAATTCGCCACAGTACAGGTGATCGCGTCAAGGGCTATTGTGGACGTAAAAACTCCGATAATACAAATAGCGAATTTATTTCCAAAAGCGGAAACGATCTACTGCGATAACGAGAAATCCCTAAACTCCGAGACCATAAAATCTATTATCCTGAACAACTATAACATAACCGTTTCTAACGCACCACCTCTACACAGCACCTCAAACGGCCAAGTAGAGAGATTTCATAGCACCCTGGCCGAAATAGCACGATGTTTGAAGCTAGGGAACAAATTAGTTGACACTACCGAAATAATTCTTCTTGCAACTAATAAATACAATAAATCAATTCACTCGGTGACAGCAGAATTCGAGACAGTAATTAGCCAAAAAATTCAACAGGCTCAGGAGAGAACCCTCGAACACGTAAACAAAGATAGGACTCATAAAACTTACCAAGTGGGCGATAAGGTTTTCCTGAAAGCAAACAAACGCCTGGGGAATAAGCTTACACCACTGTGCTCAGAGGAGGTTATTGATGCAGACCTGGGGACCACGGTCCTTATTAAAGGGAGGGTGGTCCACAAGGACTATCTACGTTAATCGTCCTCACAAGATTTTGACCTACCCCTTTGTTTCTTTCTTTATTCTTTCTAGGTTACAAAAATATTTTTTAATTTTCATACTAACGGCTATTAGGACGGACGCGACATTAAAACTTAACGATGACACGAACGCAGACCAGACAGAAGCAATGACAAAGACATTCACAGACGACCACAGAACACCAGTTATTGAAACGGACCTTAGACATATTCGCAAGACATATTCGCACACAGGGCTACTAGAAGTATTAATTTAATCGGTACGGCTCTCAAGGTTATTGCAGGTACGCCTGACTTTAATGATTGGGAGCAGGTAAGATTTAATCAGAACCGGTTAATGAGGGCACGAGGGTCAAACAGAATTAAACATAAAATTTCAAGAACGTCTAAATGAGCTCGCTAACGCAATGAATCAGATTCAGAAATACGAAACAAATAAAGAAACACACTTGTTAGAAATCATCTTAGCAAAGAATAGAATCATCATTACAGACCTAGAAAACATCCTTATGGGCCTAACCCTAGCAAAATTAAATATTGTAAGCCCAGCTATTCTAGATGGTGCCGACGTAAGCGAATTCAGAGACAAACAGCCTATTAATATTAATATTAGTTTGGTAGAATTATTAGAAGTATCTAGCATAGGTGTTTTTCAAAATTCTGACATTCTGCACTTTCTCATTAAATTTCCTAATCCTAAGCTCGTATGTAAGAGAATAACGGCCTACCCGGTTCAACGCCATAATAGAATCCTGAACTTTGAGAGCGGAAATTTAGTTGCCGAATGCCCATCACAGAACCTCAATATCGGTGACTGCAAGACAACGGTAGGTGCCGCATTCTGCAAGGAACTAAAAAACGGCACATGTGCTCAGCAGATAGTTTCTGGGGCCATCGCGCACTGCTCCACGCTCCCGGGTCCTCTAGATCCAATCACCATTGTGGACCACGGAACCCTAATCATCAACGATGCCAATGTAACGGTGACTGACGACCAAGGCCGGGAACAAAAGGTATCCGGAACCTACCTGTTAGCGTACTCTGACAAAGTAGCGCTCAACGGAACCTGGTTCATAAACCAGCTGGGGAGCTCACTGAAAAAACCTGCTGTGTCGGCTATGACAGTAGTAAACGTCACCGCTCACCACAACTGGCTCAGCCTCCCGTTTCTCCATGAACTCAGCATAAGTAACCTACACCATATCGGGGCCCTCAGAGAAAGACTGTCATCGGGATCCCGTCTCAACATTTGCCTTATTCTACTGGCTGCCCTTTCTCTATGCGCAATCCTGTGGATTGGCAAATACCACCTGAAGACCAATCGCCGCAAGAAATCGAGGGACCAATCGAGGGATGTAGAACGAGTAAGTCGCCGGGACGACGACCATTTAAAGGAGGGAGGAGTTAACACGCGCAGACAGAATTGAGGAAAAGTGCCAAATTGCACACCGGATCCGGTGGCCCGCACGCGTAACGAAAGAGGTGCTGACTACGCATTCCAAGGGCAACTGTCCGCGGACCGGCTCGGGCACTTGCGCAACATGTGATCGTTGCTGGCCGGATACGGAATACTGACACTGCAATTGGACAACTGCGCCGCAGCCCAACGAAGGCTTCGAAGTACAGCCCGGGTAGTATTTTAATTCAGTCTTAAGTAGAACTCCGCAGCCTTAGCTCACGATATATTTTATCTTTGTCAGTAACACTAACCCTAACGGGCTTGTGCGAAACAAATGATCAATAAATATTATTTGTAAAACCCACACACAAATATCTATTTTATCTTTGTCAGTAACACTAACCCTAACGGGCTTGTGCGAAACAAATGATCAATAAATAACACACAAATAATTTATTATTAACTTGTACGGCGTTTTCACATAGCCAGCAATGGATGGAAGGCTGGGAAGAGGAGATTGTCTTGTTACAAGACTTCATAGCACAGACAAGTTTAAATTCCATAATTATGAATTAACAATACAAAAATAATATATTAAAAGTTAAAAAACACTATACGTTGAACCACCGTGCCAAATAGGAAGCCGAAGCAGGAGCTTTGGAGAGTGCAATAGAAAAATGCAGAAATAAATATAAGACGGGAAAGAAGCAGAGCTGAGCTTTGCTTGAAATTGAATGTAGACAAATTATTAATTCGCCTCCAAATATAACACAGCACTCGGGAAGCCATGCGGTTTAGGTTAAAACTTAAGGTTCTCAATAGATAACGATTCACAAGTAAGTAAACACCGGTTTACTAATATTTATCATAAACGCAGTGCGCACAAAAAAAAACACGACCGTTCGCTTAAGAGGAAGGGTGAGAAGTGATGCAGAGGAATAATTTGACTTTCCTTACTCTCATCCTGTAATATTATACTTCTCGACCATATAATTTTCTTTAAAAAAATATTTATAGTTTTAATGATAATAACTTATGGAAATCAGTATTCTATGGTCACTAAGGTAAGAAAAAAACATTAATTAATATTTTTATACCAGGGGTGCCCAGCCCCATTGCTCTCGGTGCTCCTTTGTTGTAGGAATTGCTCTTCATATACGTGTGTTGCTCCTAGCATAGGCAAGGTCCAATTACAACCATTTACAGCCAAATTACAGCCATTTTTCGTTTTTTCCTCTCTCTCTGTTCGTTGCATCCGTTGCCGAGCTAAGCAACAACAATTGTATAGTCTCTCAGTTGTTCGTAAAAATACGAAGGCACTTCGTTTTTGTATTGCCAAAAACTTTTCACTGTAAAAAATTACTTTTGGTTGAGATCTCAAAAAGAATGGTTGACATCGGAGCTATAAATTTCTTTTATTTATAATTTTATTACAGTTTTTAATTTTTATTTCATAAATATTTGTTTATTACTTTTTTTCCATTAACAAATTGTACTAAAGTTTTTTCGGTATACCGACATGACTTGTAAAAAATATTCTCGATGTATTGGTGATTTTTTGCATTGGTATTGGAGTTTGCTCTGTCGTATGTTAAGCTTGGGCACCTCTGTTTTTTTTTTTTTTTTTTTTTTTTTTACCGGTCTTTCAGAATTTGGAAATTTCAGAATTTGGCTTGTGCATCAATAAGAGCATCAGCTAGCATTCCTGTATTCATCATAAAGCTTAGAGGCCCAGACGACCGAGGGGCGCTCAATAAACGATTTGTTAGAATATATTAAGCTATTTTTTTTTATTATTAAGCTAGGAGGAGTTAGTAAGGAAATTTAAAATTCTATATTTTAAGTTTGAGGGACAGGAAAGAGATGTTATGGCGTAGAGACCATTGTAGTTCGAACATAATACCCTAAAAGGGTCATGCAGTGCATATGTCGAACTACAACGGCTAAGGAACAGAGGACTAAAGTTTCGAGTCCTTCTATTAGAAATGTTAAATTTTAAGCGTGTTAGTAAATGTTGGCTATCTACATCCCCGTTAATAAGGTTATGCAGAAAGACTACACCGAGCATTGTCCTACGATTTGTTAAGCTAGGTAAGTTTATGAGTAAGAGTCTACTCTTATAAGATGGAAGGTGAAGATTTGCATCCCAGTTTAGACCTCTAAGTGAAAAAGTTAGGAAATTCTTTTGTACGGATTCTATGCGGTCCTGATGTACTCCATATTGGGGACTCCAGACACATGAACCGTACTCCAGTATAGGACGGACCAAAGAAATGAATAGTGTTTTAGTTATATAGGGGTCATTAAATTCTTTTGACCACCTTTTGATAAAACCAAGGACTCCTTTAGCCTTATTAACCATTAAGGAAATATGGTCGGCAAATTTAAGTTTGATGTCTAATAGGATGCCGAGATCATTAACCTGGGTCAATTTTTCTAAAATTTTCTCAAAAACACCGCGAATCGTCGTCGCATACAGACGTGTAGTTATTGTGCTCCGGAAAGAAAACCAAAACAAAAAAGTATTCAATAATATCAAAAAAGTGCAGTGACTGGTTTCGTAAATCAACAACAACGCGAAAAGACGCTTTCAGCGATGAAATCGCTAATGTTTATATTGATTAATTAATTAATTAATATAAAACATAACATTTAAAACTCGAACAATATCAACCTCGATTGCAATGAGTCTAAACGACGTTAGCACACAACGTCAACGTGAGCAAGACGAGAGACGGCTCTCAGTACAAAGAAACAACGCTTACTTCACTTTCAAAGCAACCGAAAGTAATGCAAGCTCATCCCAAACACGGTCAATTACCCCAAACTTGACCGAATTCTTAAACGTAGAGAGCGTGAGAGCGCGATCTTGCTCCCCCTCGCTACCATCGATGTCTCTGCAGACAAAGAGCGCAGTAACTAGCACCGCAACCTCTTTGACAACGTCAACCGTAACAACAACAACAACCGCTACTGTAACGACAGCGCGTTTAACAACGTCATCAGCTAGCAGCGCAAACATTGATACTTCTGCCGCTGTGCTTCCCGAAAAAGAGAATAAAAACAAAGAAAATATTAAGCCGGCTGTGCAGACTGGTATGGATCGCTACATCCAAATCAAAAGGAAGCTGAGCCCCCTAAACTCTCAACGCAAAATAACCCGTGGCAATGCTAACATAGCCGCAATAGAAACGCCCACGAACTCAAACCGTTTTAAAATCTTGGCAGACTACGAAGATAAAGCCGAATCTACCGAAGTCGAAAAAAGGAAGCCTAAGCCCCCGCCAATATACATACGAGAAAAAAGTTCCAACGTTCTTGTCAACAAAATTATAGAGCTCATTGGCAAGGACAACTTCCACATAATACCACTCGTAAAGGGCAACATCCAGGAAACAAAAGTTCAAACGAAGTCTGAAGATAACTACAGAATATTATCGAAATACCTAACCGACAAAAAAAAGAACTTTTATACGTATCAGCTAAAAAGCAGCAAGGGCTTGCAAGTCGTACTTAAGGGCATAGAGCCCGAAGTATCGCCTAACAAAGGCCTAACAGAGATAACAAAGGCGCTACAAGAGAAGGGATTTAGCGCTAAGACAGTGTTCAATATCTCTAACAGGGATAGAAAGCCGCTGCCACTCTTTAAGGTTGAGCTTGAACCACAAATTAAGCCCCTAAAGAAATACGAAGTGCACCCTATATACAATCTTCAGTTCCTGCTTCACCGCAGAATTACAGTTGAGGAGCCGCACAAACGCAATGGCCCGGTACAATGTGCGAACTGCCAAGAATATGGCCATACAAGGTCTTACTGTAAACTGCGCCCAGTCTGTGTAGTTTGTGGTGAGCTTCATGACTCCGCACACTGCCCAGCGAGCAAAGATGACCAAAACTCGAAAAAGTGCGGCAACTGCGGTGGAAATCACACTGCTAACTACAGAGGCTGCCCAGTTTATAAGGA
Source organism: Drosophila pseudoananassae pseudoananassae (assembly GCA_018153035.1). Lineage (NCBI taxonomy): Eukaryota > Metazoa > Arthropoda > Insecta > Diptera > Drosophilidae > Drosophila > Drosophila pseudoananassae. The sequence goes on along the minus strand of JAECXR010000070.1, from coordinate 124,533 downwards.
GCTGAAAAGTCGCATCCACCAGAGGGGACTTACTGCCCGCACCCAAAATAATCAGTTCATAGCCTCCAGGTCAAACCCTGAAGTCTTCTTCTCGACTGCAGCCAGATCCTCACTAGGACCCATAAACTCTGACAAAAATGTCACATACGCAAGCGCTTTAAAATCAGGACTGGCAGAATCAGCACACCAAGAACCGAACACGGCTCAGCAGCATCAACCGCCGGAGCAGCCAAAAAGTAACTTTGAAGCTATGATATGCAGTCTACAACAAAGCCTTACGGAGTTCATGTCGTTTATGCGTACAACTATGCAAGATCTAATGCGAAACCAAAATCTATTAATACAAATGCTGGTTTCACAACAATCCAAATAATGACTTCCCTACGAATATCTACATGGAACGCTAACGGCGTTTCGCAGCACAAACTCGAGTTAGCGCAATTCCTACTAGACAATCAAATCGACGTCTTCATCGGCTGCTTTCAGAAACACATCTTACGAACAGATACAATTTTCAACTACGAGGATATTCATTCTATGGAACAAATCATCCAGACGGTAAAGCACACGGCGGGACTGGAATTTTAATCAGAAGCCGTATCAAGCACCATTATCATACGAAATTTGCAAAAAACTACCTACAGGCCACATCAATAAATATACACCTAAATACTGGCAAGCAATTAACTCTAGCTGCCCCCCACGCTTCACCATAGCCGAAGATGAGTTTATGCAGTTCTTCAACTCACTCGGAGACCACTTCATAGCGGCAGGAGACTACAATGCCAAGCACACACACTGGGGATCTCGCCTCGTGACCCCAAAAGGAAAGCAGCTCTATAATGCAATTATCAAAGCTAAGAACAAGCTAGACTATGCTTCTTCTGGCACACCAACATACTGGCCGGCTGACCCAAAGAAACTTCCCGATTTAATTGATTTTGCGATTACCAAAAACATTCCTAAAAATTTGATATCGGCCGATTGCCTTTCGGATCTTTCATCTGATCACTCGCCTGTCCTGTTTATTCTACTCCAACACCCAGGAACATGGGATCAATCATCAAATCTGACCTCACATAAAACCAATTGGGTTAAGTACAGGAAGTACATCAGCTCACACATTGAGCTAAGTCCTCACCTCAGCGATGAAGCCAACGTAGACAGCTTTGTTAATTCGCTGGAGTCTGTACTCGTCTCTGCAGCTCGAGCTTCAACACCTAAATCTACGAACACACAACGCATTCAAAAGAAGACAAATCTACAAATCGAACAGCTCGTCCTCGAAAAGCGACGCTTACGTCGAGAATGGCAATGTCACAGATCGCCATCTGCTAAGCAACGCTTTAAACATGCCTCACGTCAACTTGATCAAGCTCTACAGCAAGAAGAAACGTATGTCCACCACCGCTACATAGAGCAACTGTCAACTAACAGTACGAAACACTCACTATGGAGAGCTCACCCAACTCTGAGCTCACCGAAAGAAACCGTGATGCCTATTAGAAATTCCACAGGCGGGTGGGCGCGCAGCGACGCAGACAGATCCAGCACGTTTGCCAAACACCTTAAAAATGTCTTCCAACCAAATCCTGCCACCAATGCGTTTACTTTGCCGACTCTATCAGATGAGCCCCAGCCTCAACATGAGCCGATTGAGTTTCGCCCAAACGAAATCGTTAACATCATCAAACGACAATTGAATCCGAAAAAATCACCAGGCTGCGACCTCATAACTCCCAAAATGATCATTGAGCTCCCATACTGCGCCGTTTGCACTCTCACCCAGCTATTTAATGCCATCGCAAAACTTGGCCACTTTCCAGTGAGATGGAAAAAGTCAATTATAATAATGATAGCAAAGCCGGGAAAAGACCACACTATCCCCACGTCGTATAGACCTATAAGCCTACTCTCTTGCCTATCTAAACTCTTTGAAAAATGCCTAATGACTCGGATAAACACATACCTGAGAATCCAGGGAGGAATCCCGTCACACCAATTTGGGTTTCGTGAAAAGCATGGAACAATTGAGCAGGTCAACCGGATAACATCCGAAATTCGGAACGCGTTTGAAAAACGAGAGTACTGTACTGCTATATTTTTAGATGTCTCTCAAGCATTCGATAGAGTCTGGCTGGAAGGTCTAATGTACAAGATCAAGACAATGCTCCCCTACAGCACCCACAAGATTTTGGAGTCTTACCTACACGACAGAAAATTTGTCGTGAGGTGCAACACCGCTATATCCGATGATTACACTGTTGGAGCTGGAGTTCCTCAAGGCAGCGTGCTAGGGCCAATATTATATGTCCTCTACACCGCAGATATACCGACAAGCACACGTCTAACAACATCCACGTTTGCCGATGACACAGCTATTCTTAGCCGCTCAAAATGCCCGATTCAAGCAACTGCGCAGCTAGCTCATCATATGGTCGATGTCGAAAAATGGCTGTCAGATTGGCGAATTAAAGTGAACGAACTAAAATGCAAGCATGTTACGTTCACTCTGAACAGGCAAAACTGCCCGCCGATAACACTAAACAACACTCTACTCCCACAAGCAAACGAAGTAACATACCTAGGAGTACATCTCGATAGAAGACTCACATGGCGCCGGCACATTGAAGCCAAAAGAACACACGTAAAGCTAAAAGCCAGCGGCCTTCATTGGCTTATCAACGCTCGGTCACCTCTTAGCCTTGAATATAAAGTCCTGCTGTACAACTCGGTACTAAAACCTATATGGATGTACGGCTCCCAGTTATGGGGGAACGCCAGCAATAGCAACATTGACATAATTCAAAGAGTTCAGTCGAAGATCTTGAGAACAATCACCGGGGCACCGTGGTACGTTCGCAACGAAAACATACACCGCGACTTAAACATTCTACCAGTCAAAGAAGCGATCGCAGAACAGAAGGTAAAGTACTTAACCAAGCTATCGGTGCACCCTAACCACCTGGCGAGAGGTCTAACAAGGTTGAGCAACCAATCACGCCTTCGTCGCAATGACTTACCCACCCAGCGACCGACCTGAGGGACGCGCAACCCGAATGCAGTTTTAGTTTTACTGTTAGTTAAATTTTAATGTTAAGATTCGCCAACTTATTGTTAGTCTCAAAATTAAGAGTAGATTCAATAAATAAAAGCAAAGCTATATAAAAAAAAAAATTTTTCTAAGGCAATCCCATTAATAGAATAAGTAGCTTGCAGAGGGCAAGAACGATAAAAAGACATATGTTTGCATTTAGATCCATTAAGTATTAGATCATTAGCTAAGCACCATTTTTGAAAGTTATCAAGGTCTGACTGAAGACTGCATTGGGCAGAGATGGATTTGTACTGAAGACAAAGCTTTACATCATCTGCATACATGAGAACTAGAGAGTTCGTTAAAGCAGGGGGCAAGTCGTTAATAAAAAGTGTAAATAATAACGGGCCAAGATGACTTCCTTGAGGGACGCCGGATGTAGCACGGACCAGACGGGACTGTATGTTTTTAAATAAGACTCTTTGTGTCCTTCCATCTAGGTAGCTGGAGATCCACGTTAAGAGGTCTTTAGGAAAACCCAGCATTAACTGAATCGAATGCTTTGCTGAAGTCTGTGTAAATTACATCGGTTTGATATCCCTTACAAAAGCCATCTATGACAAAGGATGTCAACTCCAATAAGTTTGTGGTGGTGGAGCGACGCTTAATAAAGCCATGCTGACAAGGAGTGATAATCGAAGAGCAAAGGTGTTGCAAATGAGGGGTAATTAATTTTTCAAATAACTTTGGAATTGCCAACAACTTAGAGATGCCTCTGTAGTTGGCAGCCTCGGACTTTTTTTCCTTTTTTATTTAGGGGAATTATAAATGATTCCTTTCACTTAAGGGGAAAAATCGAGGTTTCCAAAGATAAGTTGAAAAGTCTTAGAAGAGGTTTGCACAGAGCCCTGGCGCAGTATTTTAGCACACAGCCTGGTACTCCGTCGGGGCCTGGCGAATAAATGGGTTTTACCCTTAAAAGACCAGATAATAAGTTATTCTCAGAAAAAAACGGACAGAAAATAAGATTTGCTGCTTGAATGTTATATGCGTAAGGCTGATCAGTCAGTTTAGGAGGAGAATAAGTTGTTTGAAAAAATTCTGCGAATAGATCGGCAATGGCCTGATCCGAAGTCGCAGAAGAATTTTCAAACGTAAGCAGGGGTGAAAAAGATACGTGTTTACGCTTAGTGTTTACAAAATTATAAAACTGCTTTGGATCCTGAGTAAATTGAATCCGGCAGCGGTCAATATAATTCCTATAACATTCAGCGTTATTCCTGTATTCAACATAAAGCTTAGAGGCCCAGACGACCGAGGGGCGCTCAATAAACGATTTGTTAGAATATATTAAGCTATTTTTTTTTATTATTAAGCTAGGAGGAGTTAGTAAGGAAATTTAAAATTCTATATTTTAAGTTTGAGGGACAGGAAAGAGATGTTAAAGCGTAGAGACCATTGTAGTTCGAACATAATACCCTAAAAGGGTCATGCAGTGGACGGACGGACCAAAGAAATGAATAGTGTTTTAGTTATATAGGGGTCATTAAATTCTTTTGACCACCTTTTGATAAAACCAAGGACTCCTTTAGCCTTATTAACCATTAAGGAAATATGGTCGGCAAATTTAAGTTTGATGTCTAATAGGATGCCGAGATCATTAATCACGTGCGTTATGCACGGTAAAATTCTACCGAGCTAGTAGGTATCTTGCGAAATCCACACTACTGCAGGTTTTTTTATATTTAAGTAAAAGCTTATTTTTTTTGTTTTTTAAGTTAGTAAGGCACCTTGTAAACCAAGGAGGATTTGCTGAAGCGGACGGATATTTCCAAGGCACACATGAGTCAAAAAATTTATTTAAAGTAAAATAAAATTTTTCTAAAGTGACATTAGGATCAGTGCACGCCAGAATATCAGACCAGTCAAATGTTTCTATAAGGCTATTAAGTTTCTGAAAATCAGCTTTACGGAAACAGCGAATCTTATTTACCACGCTCGGAGACATCTGATCGATACCAGGAGTGGTTTCGATTGAGACCTCCAGCGTGGGGTAATATGGATCCTCTGGGGTTGAAAGGAGGAAAGCTCTGGAGAGAGCAGTACCATCCGGATCAGATACAAAACATAAGTCTAAAAGCCGACCTAGCGAATTTCTAACATGATTGATCTGACCTAGGGACATGTCAAACATGCCCGCGGTGAAGTCATGGTAAGTTGAAAGTGACAAAGATGGTGAGTTGTCGACGTTGGACCACTTTAATTCTGGGATATTAAAGTCGCCCACCGCTACGAGTTGGTCACGATCCGTCATAAGATTAGAGACGTATCGAATGGCGGACAAATGCTGCCAATATGTAGGCGGTTCAGACATAGGAGGTATATATGAACAAGTAATGTATAAAGCTTTAACGGACATAGTGATTTTAACGCAAATAAATTCTATGTCACCAAACTCATGGGATTTCACCTCTTCAGAAGCAAGAGTAGAGTCTACAGAAATGAGGACTCCACCTCCTCTTCGCTGAGATCGATCCCGTCTAAAAGTGGTGTACTTACTTGGAAAAACTTCAGAGCTAAAGATCTCCGGATTTAACCAGGTTTCTGTAAATGCTATTATATGGGATGCAAAGAAAGAACTATCAGAATGTAGCTTGGGGAGTTTGCTACGTAGCCCCCTAGTATTCTGATAGGTAAGAGTTAGTGAGGAAACTAGTTTTTGGGTTAGTGGCCAAAGAAGAGGTGGAGGGTTGGTCAGTGGTTTCGATATTGGGAAGTCTCACTCCTACTGGTTTTTGAACTTTTTTCTTCACGGAACTAGGCTGATGTTCTTGGACGAAAAGATTCTCTGGCCAAAAACTGGGAGAGCAAATCGTCTTGAACATCAGCGCGGGCACACGAATCTTGAAAGAAGACGTGCGCCTTGTATAATTATATTTAAATTTTTGTATGTCCTCCACCTTTATATCGGCTTTTGTTTTGGCTTTGATATAAGCCGAGATATCAATCTCTGAAGTATCAGGGGCGAGCCGAGAAACAAATATATGTTTCGATGGAGGAATCACCTGTAAGGGTTTTGGTGTCGCAGGTACTAGAACTGCAGCATCAGTCGGTGCCGGTGGTCCGGACTGTGGAATACCCTTTTGGGTGACCCTAATGGGGGTTTCGTTCCCTAGGACTTGTGGCATCACTTGAAGGGATGCCATGGCGGACATATCAGACAATTGCTCGTTATCCCTGAGAAATTCTGACGAATTTTTCTCAGTTCTAGCCCTTGGGGTGGCCAGAGATATAAGCGGCTGCATTAATGTCGGCTGAGCAGGCTGAGGCGGATCAGAAACAGCGGATTTCTTGCGCTTAGGGGACTCGTTTAGTAGCTGAAGGCCACTAAACTGAGTGTCCAGCGCACAGAGCTGGTCATTGATTTTACGAAAACCAGTGATCAGCTCTTTAAATCCATTTTTGGTCTGTCTCATGAACGACCTCATTTCGCCTTGGACAGCACGACAATTTTCACAACAATAATGTATCCCAGACCTACGGGAAATGGCATCCGAAACTGATGCAGTGAAACCGGCACACTTGGCATGTACGACGTTCTCACATAGCCAGCAATGGATGGCAGGCTGGGATGAGGAAATTGTCTTGTTACAAGACTTAATGGCACAGACAAGTTTAAATTCCATTTTACTTTTATTTATTATAAAACAAAAATTATTATTTAAAAAGTTTAAAAACACAATACCTTGAACCACTGTGCCAAATAGGAAGCCAAAGCGGGAGCTTTGAATAGTGCAAAAGAGAAATGCAGAAATAAAGATAAGCCGGGGAAGAAGCAGAGCTGAGCTATGCTTGGAATTGAAATTATTCAATTTATTAATTCGACTCCAAATATACCACAGCACTCGCGAAGCGATACGGTTTATGCTTTAAGATTGTTAAGATTCACAAGGTTTAATTCACAAGTATGTAAACACCGGTTTACCAATATTTATAATAAAACGCAGTGCGCACAAAAAAACACGACCGTTCGCTTAAGAGAAAGAGAGGGAAGTTTTATACTCTTTATTATTATAATTTTGGTAAAAAGTGTGCAACGCAGTGAAGGAGATTTCTATATATTCTTGATCAGAATCACTTCCTGAGTTGATATAAGCATGTCCGTCTGTCTGTCCGTCCGTTTCTACGCAAACTAGTCTCTCAATTTTAAAGCCATCGTCTTAAAACTTTGCACAAACCCTTCTATCTTTTGCACGCAGTATATAAGTCGGAGCGGCCGGGATCGGCCGACTATATCCTATAGCTGCCATATAACTGATTGAACGGAAATGCTGTAACTCCGTTTTATTATAAAATAATACGACCTACCAAATTTCATAAGCATCGGCCGATAATATCCTATAGCTGCCATATTACTGATTGATCGGAAATGGCATAAAATTGGTGTTTTTCGAGCTAGAAAGTTGGGATTTTCTATTGATTCTATTTTTGGCAAAATAATACGACTTATCGAGTTTCATATGGATCGGCCGACTATATTTTATAGCTGCCATATAACTGAACGATCGGAAATGGTATTTGGTAAAAATACCAACTTTGGTATTTTTGAAGATGGAAGCTTTGTACTTTGTTTTAGATTTTGTATTGTTATAAATTGTATTGTTATATATTCTCACAAGGATCGGCAAACTATATCCGATATTTACTGCAAGGGTATATCAACTTTGGCTCCGCCCGAAGTTAGCTTTCCTTTCTTGTTTTACAAATAAAATTAATTGTATTAATTGGGTTAATATATTTTTTGTTCGTCTTTTTTTATTTACTTGCAGCAGCTTTTTATTTCTTTTCATCTCAGCTTTAAATAATTGAATTATAATAAATAATTATAAAATTATAATGTTTCTTATGTTTCCTATTTATTGGGGGTGTGAATACAATTTTCCGCTTATTTTTAAGGCACCCTTTGCTGGGATTTCATTTAAAAATCCCAAATAACTTTCTAGACATTTTTTGCAAGTATTCCCCAAGAACTGTTAAGTTACCATTAGTTATTTTATTTTTATATTTTAAGTCGAAGGAGAAAAGTTAGGTCCAATTAAAAAAAATTCCTTTGGTTTGCATATACGTTCACTAGAAAATTTCTTAATAATAGTTAGCGGGTATTAGAGAGTTCCTCTGTGAATTCTGCAACACTGGTACTGAGGAGCATATATGTATGTTCTTCGGTATGTACCCTTCAGTATCAAACATCCTGGCCTGGATCTTTCCTGCACTTTTCGTGCAAACATTTTAATTTGAAAAGCAACAAAAGTTTAGTGGAACGCGACGAACGAAAATCCATATAAATCAGACGCAGAATGTTAGCCAGAATGATGCTGCTCATGTTCGAATGTATGATGGTTTTTTCTTTCGTCTATGTATGTTTGAAAAAGACAAATGCTTAATATAATAGAAAAATCAAAAAAACTTTGTATTTGCTCATAAATACCCTTTTAATATTAGTAATGATAATAATTAATATAAATACTTTTAATGATATATAGTAGAAAGCAAAATTTAATATGTTTACAGTTTGATTTTAAAATGTTAAAAACACATAAACGCAAAGGTAAATGAAAATTTCTTTTTTTCTAACATTATGTATTTAATTCAGTGGTCGGCACTCAATACATTAATATGATTTTAATACATTAATATTATTTACGAATAGCAGAAGACAGTAGACTGCGAGCATGAAGTTTCATACGTTTTATACTGTGTGTGAGCGGCAGAGCTCGGGCAGAAATATTTCCTTTGCCCCTGGAATAGGGCCCTGTCTAACCTGATAACAAAATGTCATATATATTTAAGATTCTAAAATAATACAGGAAGTAAATAAATAAATATAAACGAATGAAACCACCTTTGGTTTTTATGGCAAAAATTGTCCTTTTTCGAGCATTTCCCATGACTTTTTTAATCATATCGGCCCCATCTCAAGCTGACTTTCGATTTGGGCTTTGCCAAAATTCAGTGGAAATTATTCAAAATTTAAAATTATAATAAGTTTGTTTGAGAAAATAGTTGACAAAGATGAAACCATTTTTTGTCTCTCTGATGACGCCTTAGAAACGAGCCAATTTATGGCCCACTGTAGTCTCAAGTCAGCCTCTCTTTGTCTAAATTCACACTGTTGCGAGGTCTGGATGTAATGGATGCACCCATTTACTGTGACTGAAAACCACTTAGCGTTAACACCACCAAGCGATATTTTTTCTTCAGCGCTAAGTCATGAAAGGGGTTTTTTAAAAATGTCGATCGTAAACGTTGAAACGACGAAAATGGTGAGCACATATTAGCGCGAGCATGCACGATACTAGTAGCTTTTCCAGATAACGTTGGAATATCGAAGACGAGTTGATTCCAAACATGACCCGTTTGTACTAGAGGTCTGCAGGAATACATTCTTATTGCCTCAGCCATAGAATACATCCGAATGGAATAGAATGAATGAGTGCAAGAGACACAACGAATTGAGTGAGATGGAGTGAGCGAGTAAGAGAGCATTCTAACTCATTGGCATTCTCTTGCTTTGAAACCGAGTGAGTTGGGGTGGGAAGTATAAGAAATTCCTTTGGATTAAGGAATGCAGCCGAATGTCTCGAATGGTTTTTAACACACTCTATGCATTAATTTATTTTCTTCTGTTGAGCAAAACGCTTCTATTAATACTTCTTTGATAATAAGGCAGTTGGCCGAAGGGTAAATTATAATGAAGGTGTTTTTTTCGCGAATTTATGAATAATTATTTTATACTTATAGTTTTTAATCGTTATTATTATTTTCGTAGTGTGTTTTGTTTAGTTTTTTCAAAATAAATTATTTTACAAAATTTTTTTAGCTGCAAAATTGTGTTGGAAAAATATTTATCGAACATTCTAAAATGCATTCGAAACAATTCGGATGCAATCTGTAACTCTAACTCATTCAATTCGGTTTTCATCCCACGAATGTTGTGCGAGTGAGACCTACACAGTCGCACTCACTCATTCATTAATTTTCGCCTCGGCATTCTACCTCACTCAATTCATTTTCATGGTTGTATATTTGAATGTCCGTGAATTCTATAGATTATATGTAAACATTTTTTAAGCAGACCGTAAGCTCTGTAACGCATTTAATGAAAACGGTGTTTTTCTGAACGAACCAAAATTCACCTGGAAAATCACGAACTCGGTTTTATGGTGTTATGAATTTCCCAGCTGGCACCGTCGAGCCCCAGTGAAAGGAATTTCCCGACGAATAGCCTTTGTTTTATGCATATATATTAAATATCTACTGAACCAAGAGTACTTAAAGTGAACAGACTGTAACACTTTGTTCCAGTGTTTACATAAATAATGTCCTGGTCATTAACCTAAGTGGTCGAAATATGAGTCGATCGTTGTGCAAGTGTCAGCATTCTGTTGCAGCATTCATTCATATTAAGGACGCAGCTGTTGCAGTGTCAGCATTCGCTTAACCGTTATAAATATTAAAGTTATAAATGAAATATTAGCAAACCATTATCTCCCAAGCCTTTGTCTGACAACCTGATGAAAAATCCTGACGTGTGGCCGAACGACTGCCCTGGACCACTATTCGCTACAGCATGAAAATTCATATGCACAAAACTGCAACGGCCAATCCTAAGCCAAGAGATTGGCCAAGAGAGAGATTAGGACATCAGCAGTTCTAAGCACTCAAGGAAAATCTAAGGAACTGTGCAGCCAGCACCGAGATAGAGAACCAACAGCGCTACAAAGAGCACACAACAATAACAAATATTATTTTTTGTTTACTATATTTTAATTACTGAACTACGTTGCATGACTTATGTACTGCATTTCATTAGAGTTATAAACGACTCTATATAATATTGAGCGGAACCAATTTATTTAATAATGAAAAAAAACTAAATTAATCGATGTAAATTTGAAATTAAACTTATTTAAAATCCAAATTAAACTTATTTAAAGACGAAAAACGAATGAAAAATAATTCGATTAGTAAATATTCAGAAGATTTGCCAATACAATCCTTCCAATCTTCTTATAACATATATAAATTAACAATTAGTCTGCTTCGTCCCCGTGGCGGAAGTAGCCTTTGAGCTAGCGGCGCACCGGAATCTCGGTTTCACCCCTTTGGCGTAAGCGGCGGCGAAGGCCTGCAGCTATTTATGTGCCTCTGGCTGAAGCTCGATAGAGTCTTGGCCAGTTGGGATTGGTGCCACGTGTGCTATTAGGTTAACCAGTGAGACAGAGACTACGCAGTTTCCTTTTTTCTAATTTATTGCTGCGTGACAATCGACTGCAGATCTTAGACTAACTTAGCCTGTCCTACTGTACCCTAAGTCCACGCCTAAGCTCTTCGTATTCTCCTTTACTCCATTCCGCTTACCGTTTGCGGGTAAACTATCCGCTAGTCGACTAAAGTTGGATTCGTAGTGTTGATACTCTTTCAATAAGAGTGGCACCTACGAATACCAATCGATTTGGTATTACTCCACTATAGGGAGTCCGAAAAATGAAATAGTCAGTTGACTATTGTTAACTGCTCCCTCTTTTTAAATATGGCCGTCCTCGGCCATACTCATGTTGGTCAGGATGTGGTCCACACGAGTGCAAGCCAACAAAAGGTTTCCACAACCTTTGCACAGAGCGGAAGGTAAATAACCTTCTTGCAGTTTGTCCAATGACGCTTTAAGTGCGGAGCTCAATTATAGCCAGAACCGTGTATCATTGGGACATTGGCGTTGATGAGTCGGTCGTGAATAAACGGAGCAATGCTACATAACGCAGGCTGAAGGTTTTGGGCGCAAGTATCGTCTATAAGTTGCAGCAGCGAGGCCATTGCAAACTGTTTAACTGCATAGACCAGGAAAATGCTTATTCGTTAAAATTTACAAAGATTACAAATTTACAATTTAGGTTCAGTTGAACCTATACCCGTAGAGGAAGCGTCTGTTGTCAGGTCAAATGGTCGAGAAAAATCTGGGTAGTGTAGGGTAACGTCCTCTGAGGCACGAATGCTCTTAAGTTTGTCAAATGCGTTGCTTTGGGTATCATCGAAATCAATTGGCATATTCTCGATCGATACTTGCTAACTCTACCAGCTTCTCCCTTTAGAATATTCGTCAAGGGCCTCGCTATCGTAGCGAAATCCTTAATGAAACACCGGTAGTAGTTAGCAAGGCCTATGAATGACCTTAGCTCATAGATGCTACTGGCCTTTTTAAATTCTTTAATGGCCTTCATTATACCCTTGCAGAGGGTATTATAATTTTGTCCAAAGGTGTGCAACGCAGTGAAGGAGACATCTCCGACCCTATAAAGTATATATATTCTTGATCAGGATCACCTCCTGAGTTGATATGAGCATGTCCGTCTGTCCGTCTGTCTGTCCGTCTGTCTGTCCGTTTCTACGCGAACTAGTCTCTCAGTTTTAAAGCTATCGTATTGAAACTTTGCACACACCCTTCTTTCCTTTGCACGCAGTATATAAGTCGGAACGGCCCGGATCGGCCGACTATATCCTATAGCTGCCATATAACTGATTGATCGGAAATGGTATAACTTTGGTATTTTTAGATTAACAGAGTTCAGATTTTGTACAGAAGCTATTTTTGGCAAAATAATACGATTTACCAAATAACATAACGATCGGCCGACTATATCTTATAGCTGCCATATAACTGAACGATCGGAAATGGAATTTGGTAAAAAAACCAACTTTGGTATTTTTGAAGATGGAAGCTTAGATTGTGTTAGATTTTTTATTGCAATAAATTGGTAATATTATGGTATTCTCATAAGGATCGGCCAATTTAATCCGATGTTTGCGATATATATCCGGTTTTAACTGCAAGGGTATATCAACTTCGGCTCCGCCCGAAGTTAGCTTTCCTTTCTTGTTTTATCTAAGCTCGTTTTTATACCGTCCTTGGAGACAACAAAGCCGAGAAACTCAACACTTTCCATAAAAAATTGAGATTTTTGCTTTGAAACCCTCATATTAGCGTCGTACAATTTCTTAAGGACTTCGTCAACATGAGAAACATGCTCCTCCCTCGTTTTTGAGAAAACAATGAGGTCATCTACATATACGTAGCAGGACCGACCAATTTTATCTCGAAGGACATCATCTATTGCTCTCTGGAAAATGCTGGAAGTGTTTTTCAGACCAAAGGGTAAGCGGCAGAACTCATACTTTCCACTGTTTACCGAGAAAGATGTCTTTTCTCGATCACCCTCCGCTAGGTTAATCTGGTGATATCTAGACTTAAGGTCAAGGGTCGTGAAATAGCTTGCCTTTCCCAGGTTTGAAAGTATCATAGAAATACTCGGCATCGTGTATTTATCGGCGATAGTCTTCGAGTTTAATTTCCTAAAATCAATAACCAGCCTTTTATTAGGCGACCCCGAGACATCGGTACCCTTTTTTCCTACAACCCATATAGGATTATTATAGGGGGAACGTGATGGTCGAATAATACCGTTTTTGAGCAGATCTTTGATTTCATTGTTAACGAAATCTGCAGCTCCCATGGGAAACGGATACATTTTTGAATATACTGGCTCATTGTCCTCTGTTCGTATATATGCCACAACTTTTGTGTTAAACGGCAGCAGTTTATCTGGGTTTGCAAAGGCATCTAGATTCGAAGACATCATATGCCTAAACTCCGACTGTATTTCAGGTGGAACAACTATGTCACTGATATCGGTAAAGTTAACCTGCGCGCAACTGTGAAACTGCAGTGCCTCAACACCTTCATTGATGGTTATAGTTCCTTTTTCGAGGTCAATATATGCGCCTACCTGTGTAAGCAGGTCAAGCCCAATTATGCCATCAAAAGCAGTTAGTCCTGGCAGAAGAAAAAAGGGGCTTCTCACACCAAAGATATTCAAGTAGCACTTCTTTTCTATCTTATTACAGCCATGAATGGATTGTACATTGACCGCACAGAGACTGGGATTGGCATTTCTATACTGCCTTTAATGTATTTTTTTGCTGCCCCTGTGTCTATGAGAAATTTTCTTAATTTCCCTGCTACTGCTCGTTGCACGAACGGAAGCAGGGACGCTCCGCTAAAAAATTAACGTCGTCATCCTCATAGTCCGTTTCCTGGCCGGCATCTATGTCGTCTGCAGTATCCTCGGCTACCTCATTATACTGTCTGTCCGCCTGCTCTTCTTGAGACAGATGATAGACTCTCTGGCGCCTCTGATCCGACACCCTCTGCGAAGTCGCAACTCTCTTATAGATTCCCTGTTGCCGACTACTTCCATACACTTGAGGCATAGCCGGGCCCTGAGCAAGCGTTTCTTGGCTTTGTTGCTGCTGGAAGTTTGTAGGCTGCCTGTATTTCGAAGACGATGGATCTACATCCATTTTTTCCACTGGGTCATGTGCAGCTGTGCTGACCTGACGAGGAGCCCGCTCTCTGGCAAACAAAAAGGATTTTTCCCACCATGCCCAGCCTGTTGGTCAGAGCTGCCCTCAGCCCAACCATGGCCAGCATGCCCAGGATGCGGATGGGTCAGTCTGTTACCTCTATCCTCAATGGACTTAGCATATTGCGACGCGAACGCATACCGTTCATGGTTAGATTCCAGTTCTTGTGCCAGCGCAAGTGCCGATGACAAGTCCTTAGGTTGAGTCGCAAATAATATATCTGTGAGATTCTTCTTTAGGCCAGAAATGAATACGCGCAATGCATTTGCCCTATAAGTGTCGTTCATAAGGCTAGCCTGATGAGGCTCATACGTCATAGTAGTTTTATTAATAATAAGAGTTAGTTTTTTTTCAACCTCCTCAAAAAACTGTACTATTGACATTGGGCCCTGTCTTAAGGTCGACAATTCTCTTTCAAGAAGGTGCAACGGACGTTTGTCTGAATAAGTAAAGTCGAGGCGGCTAATGATTGCATCAAAATTTAAAACTGTATTAAAGGAAGATAACGCACGATTCGCCGCTCCTTTAACACGATTCCGAATTATTAAAACGGCTTGGTGATGCCTTGAACTTCCGTTATAGGGTCTGAATGTTTCATACGCAGCCAATGCAGCTTGTCGCCACGAGACATACTCTTCCTCTGAACCGAGAAAGTCCGGCAGTGACTTTACTGCATCTAAACCTTCATCACATCCCACCCCGCTCACAATCTTTACTGGCTCGTACACTACTACATCGGGGACCGACAATGTTACCGCCCTAAACTGGTCTGTGTCTTGCTTCAGCTTTATTTCAAAATCTGCCTTCTGTGCCTGCAATGCAGCCGAGACCGCGGCACTTATGATAGCTTGCAACTGTTGCGGGTCCATCATACTGGCTCTTAGTCGCTCACTGTCAGATCTTTTCTTTTGTAGCACAAGTTTGTTGAAATGCTCGGCTAATTGGTCGGACTCAGATTCGGACATAAAGTAAGAGTATCACTAAAGAAGTCGATTCTTTCGATTCACAATTTTCACTCAATCAAACCTCTTATCTCTCCCACTAATTTAGAGCGCAAATTTAAACTCACTATATTATGCTATGACTCTCACTTAGTTTCATGACGTTTTATTTTATCTTTAATTTTAACTTTATGTTTAACTTTGGCGATAATAAAAAAAACTTCCACTTACATGTTTTTTAGTTTAACTAGTCCGCCCGTTGGCCTTGGTTTTTCTTCTCAGCGTTGACTATCGGCTTCGTAGCCCAGAGCGGCCCGCTCTGGTGTGGCAGTGATTTGGTGAATTGCCTGTTCAGCCTCTTGGCTGCGATCTCAGGAACAAGTCGGGGTTGCAGACTTTGTTGGGCGCCAATTAACAATTAGTCTTCTTCGTCTCCGTGGCGGAAGGAGCATTTGAGCTAGCGGCGCACCGGAATCTCGGTTTCACCCCTTTGGCGTAAGCGGCGGCGAAGGCCTGCAGCTATTTATGTGCCTCTGGCTGAAGCTCGATAGAGTCTTGGCCAGTTGGGATTGGTGCCACGTGTGCTATTAGGTTAACCAGTGAGACAGAGACTACGCAGTTTCCTTTTTTCTAATTTATTGCTGCGTGACAATCGACTGCAGATCTTAGACTAACTTAGCCTGTCCTACTGTACCCTAAGTCCACGCCTAAGCTCTTCGTATTCTCCTTTACTTCATTCCGCTTACCGTTTGCGGGTAAACTATCCGCTAGTCGACTAACGTTGGATTCGTAGTGTTGATACTCTTTCAATAAGAGTGGCACCTACGAATACCAATCGATTTGGTATTACTCCACTATAGGGAGTCCGAAAAATGAAATAGTCAGTTGACTATTGTTAACTGCTCCCTCTTTTTAAATATGGCCGTCCTCGGCCATACTCATGTTGGTCAGGATGTGGTCCACACGAGTGCAAGCCAACAAAAGGTTTCCACAACCTTTGCACAGAGCGGAAGGTAAATAACCTTCTTGCAGTTTGTCCAATGACGCTTTAAGTGCGGAGCTCAATTATAGCCAGAACCGTGTATCATTGGGACATTGGCGTTGATGAGTCGGTCGTGAATAAACGGAGCAATGCTACATAACGCAGGCTGAAAGTTTTGGGCGCAAGTATCGTCTATAAGTTGCATCAGCGAGGCCATTGCAAACTGTTTAACTTCATAGACCAGGAAAATGCTTATTCGTTAAAATTTACAAAGTGTAGGATATCTTACAGACTAGTATCTAAGCGATACTTGCAGAAATTTTCTTCATAATCGCCATTAATTTGCTTAAATCAATTACGTTTTGTCTTAATCTTACAACTTTTACGGCAATCTCTAGGTATATCGAGAGAGGTTAGCTAGCCTTGCGTCGGTCAAAGCCGCTTAAATGAAAAATCAAAATGTACCCAAGGATAGCAAGAGAAACAGAAGCCAAAAGAGTAAAAAAGGACTACCTGATATTATCTTTGTGCACCATCCTCCCATTTACTAAGACAGTGGTTCCCAGATCAGCTTCAACTGTGTTCTCTACGTACAGTGGGGTAATCTTGTCTCCTAATCGCCTATTGGATTTTACCAGAACCGTTTCGCCTACCTAAAAACCCTATTTTGCCGAGCTCGATTATTTCGATCTAGCTGCTCCTGCTGTGCTTTAGTTAGTTTACCAACTATGTCCGGAGCAAGATCAGCGCTCGCATGGACAATCTCAACTGGTTTTCTGTTCGTTACCGAGTGAAACGTTCTATTATACTCTATAGTGGCCTGGAGAAATAACTCAACAACATTATCCATCCTACGTTGTAGTTTCAAGCATCTAGCAATCTCCACTAGAGTGCTATGAAGTCTCTCCACCTGGCCATTTGACGGGCTATGTAACGGGGGAGCGTTAATTACATCTATGCCGTATTGCCCCATTAGCAAAGATCGGATCGTTTCGGAAACAAAGGACGGTTCATTGTCACAGTATATTGTTTTAATATTTGGAAAAACATTGACTAACTGCAGAATGGGGGCTTTAACATCTTCAATTGTGCGCGAAGGAATAGGCTGCACCAATGAGAACTTAGAGAACTTGTCAACTGCCGTAAGGAAATGCTTTCCCGCAGTTGAGAATATGTCGATGTGCAACATCTCGCCTACGTGCGTAGGTATTGGAGTCACCCCAAGCTCTTGTTTTCTTGGATGTCTGTCGTATTTTGATCTATCGCATACATTGCAGTTTATTACCACTTCGGTTGCTATTTTGCCCATTTTCGGAAAATAGTATTCGAGTAACACCTGTTTAATATTTTCCTGGGCAGCCCTGTGAGCCCTGTTATGCTCTATAACCATAATCTCATTCTGCTCGTCCCGTCTGACAATATCTGTCACCCTAGATTTGCAGTACCAGAACTTGGTAGCGGGAAATAGCCTAATCAAACTTGAATATGGGCCAGAATCGGCAGCTCGCAGTGGATTGCATTTACCACGTTTGGAGTTACATAATTCTTTACCAAATCTAACAAACCCTCTCTACTGTTAAACGTGATAAGGTGGCGTGTCTTTGACCCGAATAGTATAAATATTCTGTGACCAGAAGTGGTTGCTTCTTCCAGAATTATTTGATTTTGGAAGATTTTGGATTATTTGATTTTGGATTTTGGGATAGGTCAACGACTCTTCGCTATGTACCGTGGCGGCATCTGACTCCGGCTCATTCTGTAATGCATGAACGTTCTGGCGCGACAAAGCGTCCGCTACTTAGTTCTCCTTTCCTGGTTTATACAGGACCCTAGCACCACTCTCCTCAATGCGCTCTTTCCATCGCTTAATCTTAGAGTTGGGGTTTTTATCGGAGACTGCAAATGTGAGAGGCTGTTGATCAGTGTAAATGTTGATGTCATTTTTTCCGTATAGGTAATGACGCAGGGTGTCTAAAGCCCATACAATCGCCAAAAGTTCTCTTTCATTTGTGGCGTAGTTGACTTCCCTGTCCTTCAGAGTTCGCGAAATCATGGTTATCGGTCTTTTATCTTGTGACAAAACTGAACCTATACCCGTAGAGGAAGCGTCTGTTGTCAGGTCAAATGGTCGAGAAAAATCTGGGTAGTGTAGGGTAACGTCCTCTGAGGCACGAATGCTCTTAAGTTTGTCAAATGCGTTGCTTTGGGTATCATCGAAATCAATTGGCATATTCTCGATCGATACTTGCTAACTCTACCAGCTTCTCCCTTTAGAATATTCGTCAAGGGCCTCGCTATCGTAGCGAAATCCTTAATGAAACACCGGTAGTAGTTAGCAAGGCCTATGAATGACCTTAGCTCATAGATGCTACTGGCCTTTTTAAATTCTTTAATGGCCTTCATTATACCCTTGCAGAGGGTATTATAATTTTGTCCAAAGGTGTGCAACGCAGTGAAGGAGACATCTCCGACCTTATAAAGTATATATATTCTTGATCAGGATCACCTCCTGAGTTGATATGAGCATGTCCGTCTGTCTGTCCGTTTCTACGCGAACTAGTCTCTCAGTTTTAAAGCTATCGTCTTGAAACTTTGCACACACCCTTCTTTCCTTTGCACGCAGTATATAAGTCGGAACGGCCGGGATCGGACGACTATATCCTATAGCTGCCATATAACTGATTGATCGGAAATGGTATAACTTTGGTATTTTTAGATTTACAGAGTTCAGATTTTGTACAGAAGCTATTTTTGGCAAAATAATACGATCTACCAAATTTCATAAGGATCGGCCGACTATATCCTATAGCTGTCATATAACTGATTGATCGGAAATGGTATAACTTTGGTGTTTTTAGAGTTACAGAGTTCAGATTTTGTACCGATGCTATTTTTGGCAAAATAATACAACCTACCAAATAACATAACGATCGGCCGACTATATCTTATAGCTGCCATATAACTGAACGATCGGAAATGGAATTTGGTAAAAAAACCAACTTTGGTATTTTTGAAGATGGAAGCTTAGATTGTGTTAGATTTTTTATTGCAATAAATTGGTAATATTATGGTATTCTCATAAGGATCGGCCAATTTAATCCGATGTTTGCGATATATATCCGGTTTTAACTGCAAGGGTATATCAACTTCGGCTCCGCCCGAAGTTAGCTTTCCTTTCTTGTTTTATCTAAGCTCGTTTTTATACCGTCCTTGGAGACAACAAAGCCGAGAAACTCAACACTTTCCATAAAAAATTGAGATTTTTGCTTTGAAACCCTCATATTAGCGTCGTACAACTTCTTAAGGACTTCGTCAACATGAGAAACATGCTCCTCCCTCGTTTTTGAGAAAACAATGAGGTCATCTACATATACGTAGCAGGACCGACCAATTTTATCTCGAAGGACATCATCTATTGCTCTCTGGAAAATGCTGGAAGTGTTTTTCAGACCAAAGGGTAAGCGGCAGAACTCATACTTTCCACTGTTTACCGAGAAAGATGTCTTTTCTCGATCACCCTCCGCAAGGTCAATCTGGTGATATCCAGACTTAAGGTCAAGGGTCGTGAAATAGCTTGCCTTTCCCAGATTTGAAAGTATCATAGAAATACTCGGCATCGTGTATTTATCGGCGATAGTCTTCGAGTTTAATTTCCTAAAATCAATAACCAGCCTTTTATTAGGCGACCCCGAGACATCGGTACCCTTTTTTCCTACAACCCATATAGGATTATTATAGGGGGAACGTGATGGTCGAATAATACCGTTTTTGAGCAGATCTTTGATTTCATTGTTAACGAAATCTGCAGCTCCCATGGGAAACGGATACATTTTTGAATATACTGGCTCATTGTCCTCTGTTCGTATATATGCCACAACTTTTGTGTTAAACGGCAGCAGTTTATCTGGGTTTGCAAAGGCATCTAGATTCGAAGACATCATATGCCTAAACTCCGACTGTATTTCAGGTGGAACAACTATGTCACTGATATCGGTAAAGTTAACCTGCGCGCAACTGTGAAACTGTAGTGCCTCAACACCTTCATTGATGGTTATAGTTCCTTTTTCGAGGTCAATATATGCGCCTACCTATGTAAGCAGGTCAAGCCCAATTATGCCATCAAAAGCAGTTAGTCCTGGCAGAAGAAAAAAGGGGCTTCTCACACCAAAGATATTCAAGTAGCACTTCTTTTCTATCTTATTACAGCCATGAATGGATTGTACTCGGCTACCTCATTATACTGTCTGTCCGCCTGCTCTTCTTGAGACAGATGATAGACTCTCTGGCGCCTCTGATCCGACACCCTCTGCGAAGTCGCAACTCTCTTATAGATTCCCTGTTGCCGACTACTTCCATACACTTGAGGCATAGCCGGGCCCTGAGCAAGCGTTTCTTGGCTTTGTTGCTGCTGGAAGTTTGTAGGCTGCCTGTATTTCGAAGACGATGGATCTACATCCATTTTTTCCACTGGGTCATGTGCAGCTGTGCTGACCTGACGAGGAGCCCGCTCTCTGGCAAAAAAAAGGATTTTTCCCACCATGCCCAGCCTGTTGGTCAGAGCTGCCCTCAGCCCAACCATGGCCAGCATGCCCAGGATGCGGATGGGTCAGTCTGTTACCTCTATCCTCAATGGACTTAGCATATTGCGACGCGAACGCATACCGTTCATGGTTAGATTCCAGTTCTTGTGCCAGCGCAAGTGCCGATGACAAGTCCTTAGGTTGAGTCGCAAATAATATATCTGTGAGATTCTTCTTTAGGCCAGAAATGAATACGCGCAATGCATTTGCCCTATAAGTGTCGTTCATAAGGCTAGCCTGATGAGGCTCATACGTCATAGTAGTTTTATTAATAATAAGAGTTAGTTTTTTTTCAACCTCCTCAAAAAACTGTACTATTGACATTGGGCCCTGTCTTAAGGTCGACAATTCTCTTTCAAGAAGGTGCAACGGACGTTTGTCTGAATAAGTAAAGTCGAGGCGGCTAATGATTGCATCAAAATTTAAAACTGTATTAAAGGAAGATAACGCACGATTCGCCGCTCCTTTAACACGATTCCGAATTATTAAAACGGCTTGGTGATGCCTTGAACTTCCGTTATAGGGTCTGAATGTTTCATACGCAGCCAATGCAGCTTGTCGCCACGAGACATACTCTTCCTCTGAACCGAGAAAGTCCGGCAGTGACTTTACTGCATCTAAACCTTCATCACATCCCACCCCGCTCACAATCTTTACTGGCTCGTACACTACTACATCGGGGACCGACAATGTTACCGCCCTAAACTGGTCTGTGTCTTGCTTCAGCTTTATTTCAAAATCTGCCTTCTGTGCCTGCAATGCAGCCGAGACCGCGGCACTTATGATAGCTTGCAACTGTTGCGGGTCCATCATACTGGCTCTTAGTCGCTCACTGTCAGATCTTTTCTTTTGTAGCACAAGTTTGTTGAAATGCTCGGCTAATTGGTCGGACTCAGATTCGGACATAAAGTAAGAGTATCACTAAAGAAGTCGATTCTTTCGATTCACAATTTTCACTCAATCAAACCTCTTATCTCTCCCACTAATTTAGAGCGCAAATTTAAACTCACTATATTATGCTATGACTCTCACTTAGTTTCATGACGTTTTATTTTATCTTTAATTTTAACTTTATGTTTAACTTTGGCGATAATAAAAAAAACTTCCACTTACATGTTTTTTAGTTTAACTAGTCCGCCCGTTGGCCTTGGTTTTTCTTCTCAGCGTTGACTATCGGCTTCGTAGCCCAAAGCGGCCCGCTCTGGTGTGGCAGTGATTTGGTGAATTGCCTGTTCAGCCTCTTGGCTGCGATCTCAGGAACAAGTCGGGGTTGCAGATTTTGTTGGGCGCCAATTAACAATTAGTCTTCTTCGTCTCCGTGGCGGAAGTAGCATTTGAGCTAGCGGCGCACCGGAATCTCGGTTTCACCCCTTTGGCGTAAGCGGCGGCGAAGGCCTGCAGCTATTTATGTGCCTCTGGCTGAAGCTCGATAGAGTCTTGGCCAGTTGGGATTGGTGCCACGTGTGCTATTAGGTTAACCAGTGAGACAGAGACTACGCAGTTTCCTTTTTTCTAATTTATTGCTGCGTGACAATCGACTGCAGATCTTAGACTAACTTAGCCTGTCCTACTGTACCCTAAGTCCACGCCTAAGCTCTTCGTATTCTCCTTTACTTCATTCCGCTTACCGTTTGCGGTTAAACTATCCGCTAGTCGACTAACGTTGGATTCGTAGTGTTGATACTCTTTCAATAAGAGTGGCACCTACGAATACCAATAGATTTGGTATTACTCCACTATAGAGAGTCCGAAAAATGAAATAGTCAGTTGACTATTGTTAACTTATATATGCAAGTTAAGTCGGTGGATTCCACTGCTAATGTCATTAATAAAGTATAATCAAATAATATTAACTTTTAATTTAATTTATAGAAATACTTTTAATTTTTGCCAAGCAATTAATCTGTACAAAATTTAAATAAAAACAAGAAAAGAAAGCTAACTTTGGGCGGAGCCGAAGTTGATATACCCTTGCAGTTAAAGCCGGATATATATCGCAAAGATCGGATTGATTTGGCCGATCCTTATAAGAATATCATAATATAACCAATTTATTACAATAAAAAATCTAAAACAAAGTACCAAGCTTCCATCTTCAAAAATACCAAAGGTATTTTTACCAAATACCATCTCCGATCGTTTAGTTATATGGCAGCTTTAAAATATAGTCGGCTGATTGTTATGCAATTTGGTAGGTTGTATTATTTTGCCAAAAATAGCATTCGTACCAAATCCGAATTCTCTAGCTTCAAAAACACCAAAGTTATAGCATTTTCGATCAATCAGTTATATGACAGCTATAGGATATAGTCGGCCGATCCCGGCCGTTCCGATTTATATATAAATTTATATATATATAAAGAAGGGTGTGTGCAAAGTTTCAAGACGATAGCTTTAAAACTGAGAGACTAGTTTGCGTAGAAATAGACAGACGGACAGACGGACATGCTCATATAAACTCAGGAGGTGATCCTGATCAAGACTATATATACTTTATAGTTGCACACTTTTGGACAAAATTATAATACCCTTTTCAAGGGTATTAATATATATATATATTTGATTGGGACCTGTATTTTCAAGAATTAATTCAACAACTAGTCTCAACGACTCCAGTAAGCATATATGCATTAAAAGGCTTATATACTGAAACCTTTACTTTAGGTGTTTCTTCATTAATACATTGCACAAGCACCTAAACGAGCATTCAATACCATGTATGTAGGTAGAACAGTAGTGATGATGATCTTAAACAAAAATTTTATATTCATAACATAATGAAATGGAATGAATAAAGTATAGTATAAAGAAATAAGTATGTTTTTTATTTTTTATAACTTGACTTTGATAAAAAATATAAAAATTGTATATAAAACATATACAAAACAGACCGATTCAAAAGAATATAAGAATATTAGCAGTTTCTTTAATAAGAACACAGCTTACAAGTGTAGCCTAAAAGGAAAGGAAACAACAGTAACAACAACAGTCGGAAAGGAAACAACAGTAACTGCAGTAATTTTCAGATTCAAAAACAAAATCGAAATTGTAGAATTATTGTCGGCAAAACGACAGAACCTACAGCAACGAAATAAAACTGCTAACCAGTATACATTAGAGGTTGAGAAGATGACAAAAACAACATGCAAGCTGGTACTTTTAATACTATATATGATGCCGCATCAAAATTCGTAAATAGTTGCACAGAAGTAACCGGACAGTCATAACCTGTCCTATATTACAAAAATTATCCACAGCGCGGCGAAAGCCGCGGACGTGGAAATTATAGAGGTAACTTTCATAGTCGCAATAATAATTACAACAACAACCCAATACAATAATGGACGAAGGCAATATAGAGGAAACTCAAGAGGCCGCGGAAAATCGAGTCGAGTCTACAAGAATAAGAACCCAAGTAATATCCGAGTAACCAGTAATACATGGGAAGCTTCACAAAATCTTTTAGATAGAAAATATTCAGTCAGAAAATATTTTTATCATTCAACCATGGTGCAAACATTTTAATAGTTACAGAAATAGATTAAAAAAAAATAACGGCCCAGATAACAGAGAGGATAGCTGACCCGGAGCATTGCGGAGCACGAGTCTCTGAAACGGCATAGTAGTTCGCAGCAGGAGAAGGGCGCTTTTGTTTGGACAAGTGGCGTTCGCAGCAAAGCGCAGACGGGAAGTGCGAAGGTGAGTGTAGGTCCGTAAGGTCAGCCAGAGGCTTTAATAGAGTTTTGCCTAGGGATAGGAAATAACGGAGCCACAGCAAACACGGTGGTGGGCTCCACGAGCGGCGAAACTTAGAGTAGCTGTCTCCGTGAGCCCCCAGCGAGGGCGAGGAGAAGAAGGTGCAGAACATTTCCGGCGCAGGTGTCTGCGAGGAACACGTAAAACGAGCGGTAGCCAAGAGAAGCAAGAAGGGACGAAGTAGGCGGAGTAGAGTGCCGAGTTCAGCCTTAACCCCATCAAGGGTCGCACCTAACCTCATTTTCCGGCGGAAGTTAGGGCCCGACACAGGCGGGTCCGAACACGTGGGCGTGAAGTAACGGAGCGGTGCTTTTGCTAACGGTGGTGATTAATACTAATAATATGATATATTCAATATATAATGAACCAATACGCACTAAAAATTTGAGATCAAATGATGATACACCAGGGTATTTAAAAAATTACAGAATACCACACAGTTAGGTAAACGAAATACAGGAACAATCCGGAAAAATAATCACCGTCATTATTCTCTGAAATGAGTTACGTATTATTTTCACTCAGAAAGGTAGTCACGTGAAGCGATACGAGCCACTGCTCGTTTAAAATGACGTTAGCGTTCTTTGGATTAGAACCTTCGCAAGCCTTCATTCCTTTATATGGATGACCTAACAGTTATAGGTTGTTCCAAAAAACATATGGTTAAAAACTTATCAGACATTTTTGAGAAATGTTCCATACAAATGTGACATAGAATTATATACAGAAAAATGTTCATTTTTTAAGTATTCCAATAAAGGAATACTTATTTAATTATTATAGGCGTCTCATAAAAAATTTTGCCTCATATTTACGGCACATAACAAGATTATGTAAAACGAATGTTCTTTTTGAAAGGTCAAAATGTATACATGTATATATGTATATATATATATATTTTTAAACTTTTCTTTTATTTCTTGAATCTTTTCTTTTCGGGATTAACAAGAGGAGTGTCAAAACTTATATTTGCAATTTTACTAACAGCCGTCACTCAATGGGTACAGAAAGAAGACCTACGCGCAAGCAATTGCGGCCCGTAACTGTGTAAACCGCAACATCCAGAGGCGGGTGCGGGGGTGGGTGTGAAGGCATCGTCCTTAAAAGCGGGGCTAGCCGCGGGATCACCGAACGGCGTGGAGAGGAAGACCTCAGGTATGGTCAACCATACCAACTGGCGGAGCCCCTAAGACAAGTCGGGTAGCGCCTCACTCGACGCAGCGCGAAGGCTCCTACAAGAATACGAGGAGAGCAGCGTTCATTCTGATGAATAAAACAAAAGCATCGACAGAAGCTAACCCGGACCAGGCTGGGGTCATAGGGTATGAAAAATCCTGCCCGACTTTCAACCGGCAAAGGCGGGAGTGAGACTGGAACCGAAAAAGCAGGCTAAAGTAGGCACCTCTACGAAAGAGATCCCGCAGAGTGCAAAACGGCCGAGATCAACCGAAGGAGGAGCGCTCCAGGCCATGAAGAAGAAGGTCATCCCGCAGCCGACTAACCGTTCGTTCGCCGAGGTTACAAGGGCAGAACACTCATTGGAGTCCATGACAGGAGATCCAAGGATGTGCTGATCCCCAAGGACCATTGGGGAAGGTCAATGAGCTGCATAGGCGCTTCATGAAGGAGATGCTGAAAAGCGGAGCAACGGCGATACGGAAAATACGACTTCGAGCATGTGACGGTCCGGGCTTATAAGTCGGATGCCAGGAGCAAAACTGGAAATAGTCGAGCTGAAGGCATATGTCTAAGAGCCAGAGTTAGAAGAGCCGACCGAAGAGGGGCATCGGGAAGAAATGCTGGATGAGGAGGAAGAGATCCTGAAAAGGCATGATCGGCGTACATGAACCAATACCAGGATGCCCTCCCACCGCACCAGCTGGTGGACGACAATGCTGAGCTTAGGATAAAATCGAATATTGACTCACTCCTCTCGTTATTGTCAGTGCATCACACTGATGATGATGGGCAGAGGATGAAGAAGAGATGCCGGTAAGTGCGAACCAGGAAACCCCTCTTACGCCGAATGATCTGCTCAAGGGAGCAGCTTGACCGCCGGATACCCCCGGCCTGGATGGAAACAGTGTAAAGGAAGGAGCCACAAAGATGCAGTAACGCATCGCGAGGATGCTGAGGGACCGATTCTGGAAGAGGTGAGTCTTGGAGTAACTGCCCACGCTGACACAGAGAGAGAAGTGGTGCCTCAGAGAGAAGTTAATTCGTCGAGGAGACATCGTCATCGTTTGGGACCCAGCTGTGCCGCATCGTGACTGGCGGAAAGGCGTCGTGAAAGAAGCCTTTGCTAGAGTGGATGGCGTACGAATCATGGATGGAGATCGATCTTGCTGGATAACGCGCCCCGCTTCAAAACTGGCGGTTTTGGATCTAAGTGTCGAAAGAGATATCGGTAGTTTAAGTTAGTATTTATTATCGTTTGTAATTAAGTCCCTATGGAGAATCGGGCACACTAGAATTAAGTTGTGAATTGTTGCGGTAGTTAAATAAAATAAAACTAAGTTTTGAATTATTTATGAATGTTGTAAACCCCCACAGAATAAAATATACGTTGTACGATTGCAACCTGGCAGTGTTGTCAATGGCGCGTCTGTTGTAGGCAACTACCACACGAGCGACACACGAGGCGATAATTACAGCAGAGGTGTCAACGAAGAGAAGAAAAAAAAAGGAAAGGAAAGCTAACTTCGAGCGGAACCGAAGTTATCTTACCCTTGCAGTAAATATCGGATATAGTTGGCCGATTCTTGTGAAAATTTCATAATAAAAACAAATTACACTGTCCTTTTGCACTGCGAATAAGATGGAATATAGTGTTTCTGAAAGGTTTTTTGTGCTAATCACAAATTTGGACTGTATTTAAACAGTCCAACCTCCTATACAGTACAGAGTAATATTTTCCTAACCTCCCGTGACCGGCGGAATTGACCAGTTGGATTTTATAAACACGCCCACTGCCCCAACGGCGCATGCGAACAGTTTGGCCTTGGTCTCGTTTTAAAGATGACAAATCCAGCTTTAATTTCCAATATAACTAAATTTGGTAGCACGTCAGTGGTACAATTTTGCGGTAAAAATTTTCAAAAATCACCAAAATTGCAATTTTTCACTTCTCGAACACGATTTGACTCCCGATTCGTGATCAGCAGGAAAAACACTTTCGGAAACACTTCATCCCATGTTATTCGCAAGACCCATGCAGGGCAGTGTTATTATTTGTTTAATTAAAACATTTAAAATCAGTTCCAAGCTTCTATGAAAAAACAATACCAAAGTAGGTATTTTTACCACATACCATTTCTACCATATGTATGTCGTAATATATTACCAATTAATCTGTTAAAAAAAAGTTTAAAAGGTTATAGAATTTTTGATTAATTAGCTAAATGGCAGCTATAGGATGTAGTCGAATGATCCCGGCCGTTCCTACTTATAGACTGCGTGCAAAGGAAAGAAGGGTGTGTGCAAGGTTTTTTCAAGTCGAAAGCTTTAAAACTATGAGACTAGATCGCGTAGAAACAGACAGACAAACCGACGGACATGCATATGTGTATCAACTCAGGAGGTGAACCTGATCAAGATTATGTATATACTTGTAAAGTAACCAACCACCAGTGTAAGAAACAACCACCAGGTGCTCTTTAAAACCAAGGCCGGAAAAGCCCTTAACTTCGCTAGTAAAGCAAACACAGAAGTAGCCTGGGAGGAAACCATCACACTGCTTCCTTAAGGACTTCAGACCAAAAAGCATTTCGCCATTCCTCCTCAAAACAATAGTAAGGCTCATTAGCCTCTACATTCATCTTACTATTAACCAAAATTTTTGGGGAGGAGGAGAGTAGAGTCTTTTCAGTGATTCATCAGGAAAGGCACTCCACAAGGAGTGCAAACCTATGTTTGTTCTTGGCTTTTGTTCAGAGGAGTCTATGCGAAATTATGCGAAGAAAAAATCATGTCCCCCTATTTGCCAATTAATGAGTCCTTCTTATCCGTCACTACATATGTTGAAACCATTCTTACACGATTTCTTCCGTTTAGAATTAGCGGGCTCATTATGTAAGCATAATTTAGCTAAAATAAGCAATCGTAATCGTACAACAAACGAAAAAGTTTCATTTATCAGAAATTTAGCTTCTTCACCAAAATCTTAAAAACATAATTCTTCTAAAGCACGTGGTATCGGAAAAGCGACCGTCTGCAGTTGCACTTTACCTATGTTAAAAACTCTAGTTCTTATTATCCCGGGTGCCACGATTTGTTTGGTCCCGATTGAGATGCTGAATACCCTAAGCACCTTTTCAATTTATTTTAGAGCAAGATTTTAAACCATTTTTCCCCATTGTGAAACCACACAATTTCTTATTTAAGAATAACCCTGTATTGTTTGAACCCAGCCTCTTCATTATTATGTTTTCCAAACTTGTATTTATACACAGTCAATCTTATGTAAATCAATCTTCAGTTTGGCCTGCGCAAAATGAAGCTCTTTTGCTTTCTTTTTATACCCTTGAAGGGTATTATAATTTTGGTCAAAAGTGTGTATAAATACCAAACTTATAAAGTATATATATTCTTAATTAATATCACCTCCTGAGTTTAAATCTCCTAGGCTTCAGCTTTAAAGCTATCGACTTGAAACTTTGCACACACTTATACTTTGATATTCTCAAAGAGAATCGGCCTACTACGTCCGATTTTTGCTATATGGGCTATTCCGGCAGATGGTCAACCAGGACCGAATAAATAAATGTCCATATATCTCGAATCTTTTTTTGTATTTTCATAAATAAATATCCAAATTTTTATAATCTATTGGAATCATAGCATATCTCAGCTTTAAAAAAAAAAAGCATGAAAAGTCAAAAAATGAAATTTTCACCATTTTTTTTTTTACTTTTAAAGACATTTTTTTGTTTATTTATTTCGGAAGAAAAACATATGATGTGTTTGCTCTTTGTTTAGGTGAGGGGCCGTTGTGCCGCTTAGCTGAACTTAAGAGCGCATCCCCGCTGAAAAGCTCACCCGCGCTGAAGAGCGCATCCGCGCTCGCCCCTCTATGCATTCTCCCTCTCTCGTCGGCCGTCGTCGATCGTCCGCTCTGGTTTCTATTTACGTTTAGCGTTTATTCTTTCTAAGTTAAGTTTTTAGTACCATGTAAGCAGCGAATAAAGCTGAATGCGTATAACCTCATGACGCCCCCGATCTCTTACATTTTTCTTACTGGAATCTTTTTTCCCCTCCGTGGCAACTCCAAGTCAGCGTTTTCCGACACAACGGCAGTTTGATATTTTCTACTCTTCTTCGTCTTCAAATTCAAATTATTTTTTCATCCGTCTCCGGTTTGTGTGCTGCCCATATTCCTCGCCGTTTTCGACCTCTCCGTTATCCATTCGCTTGCCAACGGTCGAGGCATATGTGAATCCATACACACATACATACATATTTTGTTTTTGTGCAATTAATCCGCGAAAAATTCGTAAGTGAACAGTGCAATTATGTGGTGACTAAAAGAAGGCATAATTAATATCGGTCAGCCGGTGTGAATTAGTTCCGGAAATTTCCAAATTCACGGAACAGTCCGCCGCTGTCGTAATATTTGTTTCTTTTCTTCCCCAATAAGTGTAATTTTTTACACCACATAACTTTTCTGTTCCCCCAGTTATACAGTCCACTTATCAACGATCCACTGTGCCAACAAATGCCCCTCATGCCCTTACATATATCCGTACTTGCATGCAAGTCCATATATTTCCAAATATTTTATGCCTCCAGTTTCAGCAAATATATGACCGATAAAATTAAAAAAAAAAAATTTTTAGCTTTCTAAAACCAACAATTATAAACCGCCATTTCACTACTAATCCGTGATTGTGTGGCTTAAATTCTCAACCTAGCCGCCGTAGTAGCCGTGTTGTGTTTTTTTGGTGTTGTTTTTATACCCTTGCAGAGGGTATTATAATTTTGTCCAAAAGTGTGCAACGTAGTGAAGGAGACATCTCCGACCCTATAAAGTATATATATTCTTGATCAGGATCACCTCCTGAGTTGATATGAGCATGTCCGTCTGTCCGTCTGTCTGTCTGTCTGTTTCTACGCGAACTAGTCTCTCAGTTTTAAAGCTATCGTCTTGAAACTTAGCACACACCCTTCTTTCCTTTGCACGCAGTATATAAGTCGGAACGGCCGGGATCGGCCGACTATATCCTATAGCTACCATATAACTGATTGATCGGAAATGCTAAACTTCGGTGTTTTTAAAGCTAAAGAATTCGAATTTGGTACGAATGCTATTCTTGGCAAAATAATATAACCTACCAAATTGCATAACGATCAGCCGACTATATTTTAAAGCTGCCATATAACTAAACGATCGGAGATGGTATTTGGTAAAAATACCAACTTTGGTATTTTTGAAGATGGAAGCTTGGTACTTTGTTTTAGGTTTTTTATTGTAATAAATTGGTTATATTATCATATTCTCATGAGGATCGGCGAATTCAATCCGATTTTGGTGATATATATCTGGTTTTAACTGCAAGGGTATATCAACTTCAGCCCCGCCCGAAGTTAGCTTTCCGTTCTTGTTTTCCTTTGGGGTACGAACAGGGTGCCTACGGCATATCCGGCTGCGTAACAACTAAATTCAAAAAAAGGAAATCAATTAATTATAAACTTATTTATTAAGTTTAAACCGCTTCAATTTATTTAATTCTTATTTTCCGTTCGAGCAAAGGTCCAGGTTTTTTAATTCACATTTCCGGCCACTTAATAATTAAAGTCGAAAATGTAATTATCTGAAAATTATTAATAATTTAATTATAAACCTTCTGTCCGACTAGAGCCGCGGTTTTAATTCCACCTTTCCGGCTTCGGGATAAATAAATCCAATTAATTAAAGATTAAGGTTTCAACTCCACCCTTCCATAATAATTAAATCCGACAATTAGTCAAAAATTAATTATTATTAATTATTTATTTTCTATTTTTTCGTGTTAAATCCAAGCCAAGATCAAGTCCACCTTTCCGGCTCCGCAAATTCGAAAATAGTTAAGAATTCAATATCTACGTACGAGCCACACTTGTCGAAATATAAATATATAGACCGTCATCAATTTTTCCGAACGAGCACGAATTTTCCGGTACTTGTCCATTTTCCGTCCATCTAACGCTGCTTCTACTCCGCATCAGAATTGTGCCGCATACGACGTTCCTTTCGACATCGGCGCTACTAATTCCCACTTGTTCCTTGTAATCGCATTTCATCCGCGATTACATTAGTGTGACCGGCCACCGCTTCGTACGAGGCACCTATTGCGCAAGTCAGTCGACAAGCGCTGACCATCAAATTGGATTCTGAGAATGCCCACGGGAGACGACAAAAAGCCACGTCCGATCCCAAGCATCCGTTTGGACAGATCTCAATCCGCTTCTCCGCGGACGCCTCTTTAAAAACCTAAGGCGTACAGTGCCATTCCAAGGGTAAAGAGTGACGAATCCGTCAATATAACCCCCGGTCCTTCACAGAGGCAGACTCATTCCGTTGCAAAAATGGCTCAAAGTGCGGTCGACGTGGCGCTGAAGAAGTTCATCGCCACAACAGATTGAATTAGCCAATTTGAGGCTAAAATAAATACTACGGGCGCCAGAGAAACGGAAGTACGCTCCCAATACAAGTGCGAAGTCCATCGGGACCACATTCGGGCACTGTGGCAGAAGGAGGAAAAGAGCAATGAGAACTGCTCCGATTTGCTAGCCGTGTCAGACGACAATACGGCCACCTCGATAGTGCTGGAATCGAAATACAGCTACTGTTACTCCGTCCGTGTATTGCCCAGCTTCGGGAGAAAATTGCTCAATCCACTCAGGCTTCCGTCAATACACACACGCCCGCGTCTACAGGCTGCCGGTTACCTCCGGTGGATACCGAGGTCTTCGCGGGTGATTATCTTCGGTGGCCCACCTTCCGAGACTTGTTTAAGGCCATTTACATCCAAAACTCGCGGCTCACCCCGGTAGAAAAGTTGATCCACTTGCTGTCCAAAACAAGTGTTGACGCACACGCCATTGTTTCTAAGGCTCCGCTTACCCATGAAGGGCTTTTCGCAGCGTGGCTAAGCCTTACAGACCGCTTTGAGAACCGGCGGCTATTGGTCAATAGTTGAAGATCCTTTTCAACATTCAGGCTATTTCTCAAAAGTCCGGAGTCGCGCTGAAGGAGCTGCAAGCCACCATTCAGAGTTGTCTGACAGCCCTAGAAATGTCCTCCATTAATGTTGAGGCTTGGGACTGCCTCCTGGTATTTATGATTTCCTCAAAGCTCCCCAAAGTCACACTTTCTATGTGGGAGCAATCCGTACATAATAAGGCCGAAATTTCAACATGGAAGGTCGTTCATGAGACAGACCAAAAATGGATTTAAAGAGTTGATCACTGGTTTTCGTAAAATCAATGACCAGCTCTGTGCGCTTGACACTCAGTTAAGTGGTCTCAGCTGCTAAATGAGTCCCCTAAGCGTAAGAAATCCGCTGTCTCTGATCCGCCTCAGCCTGCTCAGCCGATATTAATGCAGCCTCTTATATCTCTGGCCACCCCAAGGGCTGATATGTCCGCCATGGCATCCCTTTAAGTGATGCCACAGGTCCTAGTGAACGAAACCCCCATTAGAGTCACCCAAAAGGGTATTCCACAGTCCGGACCACCGGCACCGACTGATGCTGCAGTTCTCGTACCTGCGACACCAAAACCCTTACAGGTGATTCTTCCATCGAAACATATATTTGTTTCTCGGCTTGCCCCTGATACTTCAGAGATTTATATCTCGGCTTATATCAACGCCAAAACAAAAGCTGATATAAAGGTGGAGGACATTTATTTCAAGATTTGTGTGCCCGCGCTGATGTTCAAGACGATTTGTTCACCCAGTTTTTTGCCAAAGAACATCTTCGTCCAACTCGTACCGGTGGGCGACTTTAATATCCCAGAATTAAAGTGGTCCAACGTCGATAACTTACCATCTTTGTCACTTATAACTTACCATGACTTCACCGCAGGCATGTTTGACATGTCCCTAGGTCAGATCAATCATGTTAGAAATTCGCTAGGTCGGCTCTTAGACTTATGTTTTGTATCTGATCATGATGGTACTGCTCTCTTCAGAGCTTTTTCCCTTTCAACCCCAGAGGATCCATATCACCCCACGCTGGAGGTCTCAATCGAAACCACTCCTGGTATCGATCAGATGTCTCCGAGCGTGGTAAATAAGATTCGCTGTTTCCGTAAAGCTGATTTTCAGAAACTTAATAGCCTTATCGATACATTTGACTGGTCTGATATTCTGGCGTGCACTGATCTTAATGTCACTTTAGAAAAATTTTATTTTACTTTAAATAAATTTTTTGACTCATGTGTGCCTTGGAAATATCCGTCCGCTTCAGCAAATCCTCCTTGGTTTACAAGGTGCCTTACTAACTTAAAAAACAAAAAAAATAAGCTTTTACTTAAATATAAAAAAACCTGCAGTAGTGTGGATTTCGCAAGATACCTACTAGCTCGGTCGAATTTTACCGTGCATAACGCTGAATGTTATAGGAATTATATTGACCGCTGCCGGATTCAATTTACTCAGGATCCAAAGCAGTTTTATAATTTTGTAAACACTAAGCGTAAACACGTATCTTTTTCACCCCTGCTTACGTTTGAAAATTCTTCTGCGACTTCGGATCAGGCCATTGCCGATCTATTCGCAGAATTTTTTCAAACAACTTATTCTCCTCCTAAACTGACTGATCAGCCTTACGCATATAACATTCAAGCAGCAAATCTTATTTTCTGTCCGTTTTTTTCTGAGAATAACTTATTATCTGGTCTTTTAAGGGTAAAACCCATTTATTCGCCAGGCCCCGACGGAGTACCAGGCTGTGTGCTAAAATACTGCGCCAGGGCTCTGTGCAAACCTCTTCTAAGACTTTTCAACTTATCTTTGGAAACCTCGATTTTTCCCCTTAAGTGGAAGGAATCATTTATAATTCCCCTAAATAAAAAAGGAAAAAAAGTCCGAGGCTGCCAACTACAGAGGCATCTCTAAGTTGTTGGCAATTCCAAAGTTATTTGAAAAATTAATTACCCCTCATTTGCAACACCTTTGCTCTTCGATTATCACTCCTTGTCAGCATGGCTTTATTAAGCGTCGCTCCACCACCACAAACTTATTGGAGTTGACATCCTTTGTCATAGATGGCTTTTGTAAGGGATATCAAACCGATGTAATTTACACAGACTTCAGCAAAGCATTCGATTCAGTTAATCACTCACTCTTGTTGAGTAAACTGAATATGCTGGGTTTTCCTAAAGACCTCTTAACGTGGATCTCCAGCTACCTAGATGGAAGGACACAAAGAGTCTTATTTCAAAACATACAGTCCCGTCTGGTCCGTGCTACATCCGGCGTCCCTCAAGGAAGTCATCTTGGCCCGTTATTATTTACACTTTTTATTAACGACTTGCCCCCTGCTTTAACGAACTCTCTAGTTCTCATGTATGCAGATGATGTAAAGCTTTGTCTTCAGTACAAATCCATCTCTGCCCAATGCAGTCTTCAGTCTGACCTTGATAACTTTCAAAAATGGTGCTTAGCTAATGATCTAATACTTAATGGATCTAAATGCAAACATATGTCTTTTTATCGTTCTTGCCCTCTGCAAGCTACTTATTCTATTAATGGGACTGCCTTAGAAAAATTGACCCAGGTTAATGATCTCGGCATCCTATTAGACATCAAACTTAAATTTGCCGACCATATTTCCTTAATGGTTAATAAGGCTAAAGGAGTCCTTGGTTTTATCAAAAGGTTGTCAAAAGAATTTAATGACCCCTATATAACTAAAACACTATTCATTTCTTTGGTCCGTCCTATACTGGAGTACGGTTCATGTGTCTGGAGTCCCCAATATGGAGTACATCAGGACCGCATAGAATCCGTACAAAAGAATTTCCTAACTTTTTCACTTAGAGGTCTAAACTGGGATGCAAATCTTCACCTTCCATCTTATAAGAGTAGACTCTTACTCATAAACTTACCTAGCTTAACAAATCGTAGGACAATGCTCGGTGTAGTCTTTCTGCATAACCTTATTAACGGGGATGTAGATAGCCAGCATTTACTAACACGCTTAAAATTTAACATTCCTAACAGAAGGACTCGAAACTTTAGTCCTCTGTTCCTTAGCCGTTGTAGTTCGACATATGCACTGCATGACCCATTTAGGGTATTATCGAACTACAATGGTCTCTACGCCATAACATCTCTTTCCTGTCCCTCAAACTTAAAATATAGAGTTTTAAATTTCCTTACTAACTCCTCCTAGCTTAATAATAAAAAAAATAGCTTAATATATTCTAACAAATCGTTTATTGAGCGCCCCTCGGTCGTCTGGGCCTCTAAGCTTTATGATGAATACAGGAATGCTAGCTGATGCTCTTATTGATGCACAAGCCATTTCCAAATTCTGAAAGACCGGTAAAAAAATAAAAAAAAAAAAAAAAAAATATATCGTTCTTGCCCTGTGCAAGCTACTTATTCTATTAATGGGATTGCCTTAGAAAAATTAGCACAGGTCAATGATCTCGGCATCCTATTAGACATCAAACTTAAATTCCGACCATATTTCCTTAATGGTTAATAAGGCTAAAGGAGTCCTTGGTTTTATCAAAAGGTGGTCAAAAGAATTTAATGACCTCTATATAACCAAAACATTATTTATTTCCTTGGTCCGTCCTATACTGGAGTACGGTTCATGTGTCTGGAGTCCCCAATATGGAGTACATAAGGACCGCATACAATCCGTACAAAAGAACTTTTTAATATTTGCACTTAGAGGTCTACACTGGGATGCAAATCTTCAGCTTCCATCCTACAGTAGCAGACTTTTACTTATAAACTTACCTAGCTTAACAAATCGTAGGACAAT
The DNA here is from genome assembly GCA_018153035.1 of Drosophila pseudoananassae pseudoananassae. Taxonomy (NCBI): domain Eukaryota; kingdom Metazoa; phylum Arthropoda; class Insecta; order Diptera; family Drosophilidae; genus Drosophila; species Drosophila pseudoananassae. The sequence goes on along the minus strand of JAECXR010000070.1, from coordinate 87,778 downwards.
GCTCGGTGTAGTTTTTCTGCATAACCTTATTAACGGGGATGTAGATAGATAGCCAGCATTTACTAACACGCTTAAATTTTATCATGCCTAATAGAAGGACTCGAAACTTTAGTCCTCTGTTCCTTAGCCGTTGTAGTTCGACATATGCACTGCATGACCCTTTTAGGGTATTATGTTCGAACTACAATGGTCTCTACTCTATTACATCTCTTTCCTGTCCCTCTAATTTAAAATATAGAATTTTAAATTTCCTTACTAACTCCTCTTAGCTTAACAAATTTTAAATATGTATATGTAGTAAATATGCTTAATATGTACTAAAAAATCGTTTCTCGAGCGCCCCTCGGTCGTCTGGGCCTCTAAGCTTTATGATGAATACAGGAATGCTAGCTGATGCTCTTATTGATGCACAAGCCATTTCCAAATTCTGAAAGAACGCGACAAAAAAAAAAAAAAGGAATTAGATAACTTCCTGACAGAGCGCCATCGCACTCTGGAGGCCATCGGCGACGTCAGGCCTAGTGGCTCCGGGCAATTTCCGCCAAGGTTGGGACTGGCCCTGCTCGGATGCTCACTTCATACAAGACTCGAGTGGTTCCAGGGTCAGAAGGGCTGCGATTTCTGTTCGAGGGAGGACCAACCCATTCGCTTATTCCGCGTTTCCTAGAAATGGATGTAAATGGGCGCTCTGACTACATTAAGAGGAAGCAGTTATGATTAAACCGAGGGCACCAGCAGCAAGACTGCACGAGCGCCAGTTAACAACCAACTCCCAGCTTAGGCTGAGCCGGCCAATTCTTATTCCCTTTATTAATATTCATCATTTTTTATTATTATTATTATTACACATTTCTCTCATGCATGGTCCACCCTAAATTGGGTCCACCTTATTGGCCCTATGCTGAGCCGGCACATTGTACCATTCCGAGCCGTGGCTCCTTTCCATTGGCTGACAGCGATCGTATGACTTCTGCAAAATGTGCAAGGTCAGCGGTCTGCCACGGGCATCCGGCTATGCATGAACTTTTGTTAATTCTTAAGTTTTAGTTTTAATTTGGATTTGAAATAAAGAGCACTAGCTCGATCATAAAACTCCGGCTTTAGCCGTTAGTATCTCCCACCATAACCTTCGGAAAAGGAAGGAAGTCGAAGCGACCACCCGACTCTCCAGTGGCTACCATCCTTGGTGGTCAACACTACCTAACCAACGGCAGCAACCTACTGCCGGCCCTCCACGGATATTCATCCAACCGGCTCTACCCTTGCCACGGAGGCACCGCCAGCCGGCATAAATAACTAAATAATTGGCACCCAACGGATTAATAATAAACCTAATATTCGAATCCCACCCTTGAAGTTGTACAATATGTAAGTAGCTGAGCGCCGACAATAGCCAAGGGGTACGCTAACACAATTACCAGTAATAAATAAATATTGATTAGAATAAATAGTGACTCGATTTTCGATTTCTGATACAAATTTTTCATATATCTAAAAAAAAACATATATCTCAAATAACGCACACTGGTGCGAAGGCAATCAACATCTATATGAATTAATTATGCAAGGGAATATTTTATTTCTTTGTTAATGTTGGTTTCTATACGCATTCACAAGACGCCAGTCGTTTTTCTCCTTGTGTTTGGATACAATTTTATCCACTGTTCTTATATTGAATTTTGTACTAAAGTTATACAGTGTGTCTGTGCTAATAATACACCCAGTTGAATCGACCTATACTTGTTGTCACCGTTCTGTATTTTAATTTTGTTTTTAAGACAAATTAATCCAACATTTTTGCGTGTTAGGTGACGATCCATTTTTCCGCAATTGTTCTTCGCCTTTTATATCACCAAAGTGGCCCGTCGAAACCTTTTGTCTTGAGCCCCAGGCATCAAATACCTCGTATCTACCCAGCACCCTTTAACTGCCAATGAGTTGGGAGTATAGGGAAATAAAGCAGGAAATTGACAGCGACGATAGCGAAGAAGTAGGATTTCGCCCCGAAGTTAGGGACATAGATCAACCAGAAATGAACGCAGAAATGATCCAAGCGCTTGTCGCAAATGCGGTCAGCGTCGCTCTTGACGAGCAGGAAGCACGCTTAAGAAACGATTTTGCCACAGAATTAGGAGCGGTTAGAGCACAGGCGCTGTCAGTGCAAGCGCCGCAGGTGGAAGTTTATAAAAGAGTAGTACCGGACCCTGCAGTAAAATGTGATGTCAAGTTGGACATAGTAAAATCCCTGCCGACGTTCAGTGGAAGCCACGACGAGTATGTTTCGTGGAGGCAGGCTGCATTAGATGCTTATGAAGTATTCAAGAAGTACGACGGCAGCGAGGCACACCACGAGGCCGTCGTCATCATTAAAAACAACATTTGCGGCCCCGCTCGGGCACTACTCACGTCCCACAATACAGTGCTAAATTTTGATGCAATTCTAGCCAGACTAGATTGCACATATGCGGACAAAACGTCCCTAAGAGTGCTACGGCAAAACTTAGAAATGGTTCGGCAAGGAGATTCCGACCTTATGGCATACTATGATGAGGTCGAGAGGAAACTCACGCTCGTCACTAACAAAATAGTCATGTCACATAACACGGACACAGCAGCAATCCTGAATAAGGAGGTTAGGGATGATGCCCTTCATGCATTCATCGCAGGGCTTAAGAGGACCCTCAAGACACTCGTGCTACCAGCACAACCCAAAGACCTTCCATCTGCACTAGCGTTAGCGCGGGAAGCCGAGAACAGCATTGAAAGAAGTGCGTTCGCGGCATCCTACGCGAAAGCTATAGAAGAGAAGTCCCATTTCAACGACGGCAATAGGCGCAATAATAAGGGTCAGGGAAAGCAATGGAGAGGTGAGGATAAAAATCCGCACTTCATTCCTAAGCAGAATCAAAGTAAGCCTCATGAGGACAATCCCTGGCCGAAGCACAGAGATCCCGAGTCCTTAGACCACAATAAGGTTCAGCCCATGGAGGTAGACCCCTCAACGGCTAAATTCAGACAAGAAACTAGCTGGGGAAAGCCTCAAAGTAACAAAAATTACAAAAGACAAAACTCGTCCCAACGTCAATCGGGCCAAAGACGCCAACGCGTCAACAATATAGCCCAACCCCAACAGGAAGTAACAGATTATGACACCACAGCTGAGGCTGAGGTCGCCACCATTGAGGAAGATAGCGACACAGCCGAACTTAACGACCTCCTCCATTTTTTAGGGAGCGTTCCCGACTGCCGTTCGTCGAGCGACAGTTGGCTGGTAGAACACTAAAAATTCTCATCGACACTGGGGCGGCAAAAAATTACGTGAAGCCCGTAAAGGAGCTAAAAAACGTAATACCGGTCGAAACCCCCTTCACTGTGAGCTCTATTCACGGCTCCAGTGATGTCAAAAACAAGTGTATAATGCGCATTTTTGGACTACACGTCCCATTTTTCCTTTTGGATACATTGAGCACGTTCTATGCTATTATAGGCTTCGATTCGCTAACGCGAGCAGGAGTAGCATTGGACCTAGGCAACAGCGTAATAAAATACGCAAACGTCACTGAGAAGCTCAAATTTTTTGACTGTCAGAATGTCAACTTCACAAAAATCGATGACATAGTAGTGCCAAGTTCGGCTAAAGCCGACTTCAAAAAAATTATTCTGAAAAGAATTAAGGCGTTTTCGACCTCTAACGAGGCGCTCACTTTCAACACATCGGTCATCGCTACTATTCGAACTACAAGTGACGAACCTGTCTACTCCAAGTTATACCCCTATCCCATGGGGGCAGCAGACTTTGTAAACAATGAGATCAAAGAGCTGCTGCAATTTGGCATAATCAGGCCGTCCAGATCCCCGTACAATAGCCCTGCCTGGGTGGTTGACAAAAAAGGGACTGATGACAATGGCAGCAAGAAGAAGCGATTAGTAATCGACTTCAGGAAGCTGAACGAGCGAACAATCGCCGATCGCTACCCCATGCCGAGCATACCCATGATTCTAGCGAACTTGGGGAAAGCCCAATTCTTTACCACTCTGGACCTGAAGTCAGGGTACCACCAAATATACCTGGCTGAAAAGGACCGAGAGAAGACCTCGTTCTCAGTCAATGGTGGGAAATACGAATTCTGCCGACTACCCTTCGGCCTAAACAACGCAGGGAGCATTTTCCAAAGAGCCATCGACGATGTGCTGCGGGAAGAAATCGGCAAAATATGCTACGTCTACGTCGACGACGTTATCATCTTTTCCGAGAATGAGACGGAACATGTCAAGCATATTGACAAGGTGCTTAAGCGCCTACTCGATGCCAACATGAGGGTGGCACGGGAAAAAACTAAGTTCTTTATGGAAAGCGTTGAGTTCCTAGGGTTCATTGTCACCAGAGGAGGAACAAAAACAGACCCAGAAAAAGTTAGGGCAATAAAAGAGTTCCCAGAACCAAAAAACCTGTTTAGCCTCAGGTCCTTCCTAGGCATGGCGAGCTATTATAGGATCTTTGTAAAAAACTTTGCCTCCATTGCTAGACCTCTGACCGCCATCCTCAAAGGGGCAAACGGGACGGTCAGCAAGAATATGTCGAGAAAAGTAGCTGTCAAGTTTAATGAAACCCAGCGAAACGCATTTGATCATCTTTGTAACATTTTGGCATCGGAAGACGTCATTTTGTCATACTATGATTTTAAATTACCGTTTGACTTAACCACCGACGCCTCAGCGAGTGGAATAGGCGCGGTACTATCCCAAAATAAAAGACCTATTACCATGATTTCACGCACGCTAAAAGACGGCGAGCTGAACTACGCCACCAACGAAAGAGAATTGTTGGCGATAGTCTGGGCAATAGGCAAACTCCAAAACTACCTATACGGTAACAATGGAATACGGATCTTTACAGACCACCAGCCTCTCACATATGCGGTATCCGACAAAAACACCAACGCTAAGATCAAGCGATGGAAAGCGTTCATTGATGAGAACAACGGGAAAGTGTTTTACACACCCGGAAAACAAAACCTGGTAGCTGACGCGCTATCGAGGCAACCCCTAAATTACTCAGAGGCTGAGGCCCAGTCCGACGCGGCTACGGTGCATAGTGAACTTTCGCTCTCATACACCATAGAGACCACAGACAACCCTCTGAACTGCTTTAGAAACCAAATTATTTTGGAAGAAACAGGCCAACCGCTTCGGCGAGATTTCATAGTCTTCGCCATATCATTAACTTTAATAACAAGGACTCGCTTGTTGAATCCGTTAAGGAGATCATCAACGCCAACGTTGTGAATGCAATTCACTGTGACTTCCCTACACTAGCTCGCATTCAACATGCCTTGAGGCAGGAATTTCCTGCGACAAAGTTCTGGGAAAGGCATTGTAAAACCTTCGTCAATGACATAACCAACGCTAATGAACAGTTGGAGATCACTAACACAGAGCACAATCGCGCCCATAGGGCTGCCCAGGAGAACGCAAAACAAATTCTCCGGGATTACTACTTCCCGAACATGTCCAAATTAGCTAGCGAAGTGGTCGCAAATTGCAAAGTCTGCAATAAAGCCAGATACGACCGCCATCCTAAGAAACAGGAATTAGGAACTACGCCTATCCCATCATACGTTGGGGAAATGTTGCATATCGACATTTTTTCAACCGATAAAAAAATCTTCTTAACTTGCATTGATAAATTTTCCAAATTCGCCATCGTACAGCCCTTAGTTTCCAGGGCAATAATAGATGTACGAGCACCCATTCTCCAACTGGAAAATTTTTACCCCAATACCAAGACCATATACTGCGACAATGAGGCCTCCCTTAACTCTGAGACAATCACATCATTGCTGCGAAACCAGTACAGCATCGATGTCGAACGCGCCACCGCTACACAGTAGCTCCAATGGTCAAGTAGAGAGATTTCCCTGGCGGAAATTGCCAGATGCCTCAAGATTGATAAAAAATAGAGGACACTGTGGAACTAATATTGAGGTCTACTATAGAATACAACAGGTTGCTACATTCGGTTACAGAGTTTAGGCCGGTAGAGGTCATCCACGCCAGCAGCGACGAGATGAAGCTGGCAATTAAAGCCAAGATTGACAAGGCACAACAATCCAACCTAGACAGGGTTAATCCTTCAAGGCAGAACAGAGTCTTCGAAGTCGGTGAAAGAGTGCACCTACGCAACAACAAAAGATTAGGAAACAAATTAACTCCGCTTTATTCAGAAGAGCGTGTAGAAGCAGATCTGGGAACATCTGTTCTCATTAGGGGGAGGGTGGTCCATAAGGACAACATAAGATAGGCATTTCATCTGCCACAGTCGCCTTTATATTAAAACCCAATCGTTGCTATAATTCCCACAGGCTCACCATCATATCCATCATACTGCTGTCCACCGCAATCGCAAGAATCACCGATTTCTCGCACGCTAAATACATCCCGGTGCTAGACGGCAACGTTTTAGTATGGGAACAGTACGGCCTGATCAGGCACTCGACAAATCTGTCCGAGTTTGCCAGCATAAGTGACTCCACGGTTAGAATGCTGGAACTGTTCCCACATTCCCACATGAGGAAGCTGCTGGAAGTGGACATTGAACATGCCCAGAACCTTCTGGAGGAACTTAAGGTACACCATAGGATGGCCAGGAGCCTTGATTTTTTGGGCTCAATCCTTAAGGTCGTGGCGGGTACACCCGACGAGGATGATCTAAGTAGAATTAACACCAATCAAGCATCGCTTATCGAGGCTAATAATAGACAGGTTATAATAAACACAGAGACACAGAAACACATCAATCTACTCACAGACACGGTAAACAAGATCCTCAGGGAGAAAAAGGACGGGCTTGTTGACTCGGGCCATCTGTTCGAAACACTTCTTGCCAGAAATAGAATGTTAATATCCGAAATCCAAAATTTGTGAGGAGAATTAGTCTCCTCACACGCTAAGACAAATAACCAGCGGCGACAGGGCATGAGCATCACCAATCAGGAAGGGGCCGCAGAAAGGTAGGCCAAGGACCAATGCGAGCAGGGAGGAAGGTTTCGGCACCCAGTGGGAGGACGGAATCGACGTGGAACGTAACGGTTCCCGCAGCAGCAGCAGACAAATGGGAAGACAAGATTTCGGCACCCAGTGGGAAGACGGAATCGACGTGGAACGTAACGGTTCCCGCAGCAGCAGCAGACAAATGGGAAGACAAGATTTCGGCACCCAGTGGGAAAACGGAATCGACGTGGAACGTAACGGTTCCAGGAGCAGCAGCAGACAAATTGGAAAGACAAGGTTTCGTCACCCAGTGGGAAGACGGAATCGACGTGGAACGTAACGGTTCCCGGAGCAGCAGCAGACAAATTGGAAATACAAGGTTTTGCCACCCAGTGGGAAGGCGAAATCAACGTGGAACGTAACGGTTCCCGGAGCGACAACGGACGCCGGGAAAGGCAGAGTTTCATCGGCGAGTGGGAAGACGGAGTCAACGTGGAACGTAGCGGTTCCCGAGGCCACGGCGAGGAAGTGAGCACACCGCGCAGCTGCGTTCAGATGGTGCGAGGGGACTAGTAGCAGCAAAGGTGAAAGGAGCAACAGGGCACATCGCATAGCAACAACAGGGGTCAGCGGCCGAGAGAAAGGGGGCAACGGCCGCACGGACGGCCACCTGCCAACGGGAAAGTGGCGTGATCGTTAGAGCCAGGAGGATTAACGGGCGCCCCGATCCGTATATAAGGAGGCCCTCTGGAGCAGCTCGAGACGAGTCGTTTTAGGAAGCTTGTAGCGTTGAGTTGGAGGACCGCCTATGGAGAGTCCCCCAGTCAAGTGTTAGAGCGTTTCTAAAAAGGATTCGGGTTTGCTTGAGTTTGAAGGACCGCCTTTGGAGAGTCCAACAACCAAGCGTAAGGACACGAACAAGATAAGACAGGATCTGTACAGAAGGATCCGGGACAGGTCTGTGGGAAAACCGAGGCGACAGGAGACGAGTTGGACCAGTTCCTGGCCCCGGCAGGTAGCCTTGCAAGGAAGTGAGGAGGGATTCCCGACTCACAACCAACAGGCGTGGTCCTGCCACGGCAAGGACAGGCCCACTTAGGAGCCCAAGCCCGGTTTGCTCCAAAGACGGGAAAGACGGAACAAGAGAGGATCGTGGTCGGACGGTTTCCTCGACAGTTAGAGGGCATCAGAGTCGAGGTTGGGCCATTCCCGGTCAGAGTAGGCCAGCCTTGCAAGGAAACGAGGAGGGATTCCCGACTCGCAACCAACAGGCGTAGTCCTGCAAGGCACGGATAGGCCGACTCGGGAACTCGCGCCCGTTCAGGAAAGCGGTCGGGGAGATACCGATCACCCACCGAGCAACTCTTGGTCCGGGGCCATTGACGCGTACGCGGGTGGTCACCCGGCCAGAAAGAGAAGCACGACTCACGGTCCGGGACGGGCGACTTCCGATCTCGTCGGGACTGACAGGACTTCGGCAACTCCCGATTCAGGCTCGCCGGTGCGGAAAGCACGGCGGTTTCCTGGCGTAGCGGAGCCGGCTGTAGGCAGCAAACTCCCAAACCGGACTCGCTGGCGCGCGAAGCACAGCGTTCTCCTGGTGTAGCGGAGGTGACAGTTAGTAGCCAACTCCCGATTCAGGCTCGCCGGTGCGAAAAGCACGGCGTTTCCCTGGCGTAGCGGAGCCGGCCGTAGGTAGCCAACTCCCAAACCGGACTCGCTGGCGCGCGAAGCACAGCGTTCTCCTGGTGTAGCGGAGGCGACCGTTAGTAGCCAATTCCCAAACCGGACTCGCTGGCGCGTGAAGCACGGCGTTTCTCCTGGTGTAGCGGAGGCCACAGCCCGCCAACTCCCTAACCGGCGGTACAGCGCGTAGGCGCGGTATTCCCGGCAATTTAAGGGAGGCCAGTCAGGGCACTGCCAAAACCCAGACCGAACCGAGTCAGAGAGGTGGAAGGCGACGACAGATAATCAAGGAGGAACCCCCGGCCACAAGGCGACAACAACAACGGAGCGGACCACCCGGACGGCGGAGGAATCAAGGATCACGAGCATCCGGAGTGGGGCCCATTCCCGGGAACCCGTATGAGACATCGGTGTAACCGAAGGGTCAACCAATAAAGACACGGAACTAAAAGTTAAAGCTATTGTGTTATTTCTGGGCTAGGGCAATCACGTCGAATTATAAATTCGGTGGAACGGATCCGCAAATCTCTGTGAGCTAGCCGCGGCATACTGTGGCGAGCGGAAGCATAGAAATAAGTTCGTTACACCTGGCGCCCAAACTTCGTGATTGCATTTAGCCTAGAAATTAACATAGCAGAAAGATGGGAAAAAGAATTGGATCTACACATTGAGAAAGGAGAAGCTGAGCGAAGTGTGTAGAGAGCTCGGCCTACCAGCAGACGGGACTGTGGAAGCGATGAGATCCTCAGTGGCGAGGTGGGTCGACGAAACCAAGGAAGAGGAGGTACTGGCGTTAACAAACGACATAGAGGAAAGGTTTGGACAAAGATCAACCCCCAGGCAGAGAGCAGCCAGCGAAACCGAGAAGTTTATAGAGAGCCTGGCGGTACCAGATCCAAGAATGGGAAGGAGCATAGAGCCGCAATCGAGAAAATATGTTCCGGCCCCGGTAGATTACGCCAAAGTAGCCAAACAGGTGCGAGACTGGTCGTTTCGTTTCGACGGCACAGGGGACCCGTTAAAGTTCCTGGACCGAGTAACATGGTCCGCAAAGACATACGGATTAGACATAAACGCGATTCCCAGAGCCATGCCAGAACTACTGCAGGGCAGGGCCCAAAGATGGTTCATTATGAACGACGAAGAATGGCCAACATGGGCGAGGTTCAAGGCAAGCTTCATAATTTTTTCCTGCCGAAAGGATACTTTGAAAAGTTGGCGGACCAAGTTTGCCAACGGAAGCAGCGTCGCGGAGAGCCTTTCAAAGAGTACATGGTGGACCTTCAGTCACTAATGAAACCATTAGGGAAAACCACAAAAAAAGTAATCGAGAGGCTCGTCGAAAACTGCATGCCAAGGATGAAGATGTTCATAAGGCCATACGCCTGCGCGTCTTTAGAGGAGGTGATGGGCCTAGCAGAGGAGTTCGAGGAATTAGCGCAGGAGGAAGAAGCCTTCAACAGACAGGTGGCCACAGAACAAAGGTGGAGCCACAGTCAGCCGCCCGTAAACGAGAGGTGGCAGCATAGTGAAGCGGCAAGGTACCAGAGGGACCAATGGACCCAAAAAGGGCAACGGGACGAGTTCCACCACCAGGCCGTCCAAAACACACAATGGGCACCAAGGTGGCAAAGAGAGGAATCGCGCCGAGGCCCACCGGAGCGACAAAACAGCACGAACCAAAGTTGGATGCCAAGAGGGCAGCATGAGACCCAGCAGAGGTTGGCTCCGCAACAGCCTAATCAGCAGTGGGCAGTAGGGCCAAGGCAGGGTCCGGTCGAGAACCCAGCCCAGGCATGCAACAGATGCGGTGGCATGGGCCATTGGGCCAGCGGGTACAGGAACCCAAGGCTGCTTTTCTGCAAAATGTGCGGCGCGACAGGAGTTAGAAGCACAGAATGCTGCCAGAGGGCGGGAAATGCGCAGCGGTCTTAGCAACAGGGAGGAGAGCCGGGATCGCACGGTGCTGCCTCTCAAAATTAATAGGAGGACTATCCGAGGAGGAGCAGCAGCTGACGGCAACCATCGAGGTCGAGGGCACGGAGATAAAGGCCATGCTGGACACAGGAGCAACGGCGAGTTTTATCTCCGAAGAGCTAGCGGAGAGGCCGGAGGTCACCGGGCAACGAATCGCAACAAGGAGACGAGTGAAGTTGGCTAACGGAAGCCATACGGAGACACGCGTCGTGCTCCAAGCCAGGATAAGTTTCGGCGATCGCACAAAGACCCTAAACCTGCTGGTGATGCCAGGCATGGAGGACAAGCTGGTGCTAGGATGGGATTTCCTGGCGCAGGCCACCGGATTTCGATACCCAGAAGGGAAAGATGGGCCGGCTGTCTGGAGGATAGACTGTCCGTAGCGGTAGCCGGATGCCCAGAAAAATGGGAAGAAGAACATGTCAAAAGATTCATCGAAAGAGAACTGGAGGCGTTCGCAGGCCAGCAGGGTTCGAACATAACACAGCACAGGATCACGATGAAGGACGACATTCCCATAAAACAACGGTATTACCCCAAAAATCCGAAGATTCAGGGGGAGATAAACTCAAAGGTGGAGGAATTGCTGGAAAAGGGATGCATCGAGCCCTCAAATAGCGCGTACACATCACCCATCGTAATGGTGAAAAAGAAAACGGGGCAATGGAGGATGTGCGTCGATTTCCGACAAATTAATGCAAAATCAATAAAAGATGCGTACCCGATGCCTCGCATAAATTTCATTTTGGAGCAGCTGAGAGAAGCAAGGTTCTTCAGCAGTCTCGATTTGAAGGATGGGTATTGGCAGATCCCCCTAGAGGAAAGCAGCAGAAAATTCACCGCCTTCACCGTTCCAGGGAAGGGTCTATACCAATGGAAAGTGATGCCTTTTGGGTTGCACTCGGCCTCGGCAACGTTTCAAAGGGCCCTGGACTAGGTCATAGGCCCGGATATGGCTCCACACGCATTCGCGTATCAGGATGACATTATAGTGATCGGACGCACCAAGGAGGAGCATATGCGAAATCTACAAGAGGTGTTCAGGAGGTTGAGAGCGGCAAACCTGCGGATAAATACGGAAAAGTGTCATTCCTTCAGGCAGGAGCTGCTCTACCTGGGCCACCGGATAACAAGCCAAGGGATCGGAATGGATCCGGGAAAAGTGGCCGCGATTACAGAGCTGAAACCCCCGACGAACGTCAAGGGAGTGCGCCAGTTCATAGGGATGGCATCGTGGTATCGGCGTTTTGTCCCAGATTTCGCAGGAATAGCGAAGCCCCTGAACGATCTTCTGCGAAAAGGAACAAAGTGGGAGTGGACAACCAAGCACCAAGAGGCCTTTGAGACTTTAAAGTCACGGCTGGCGGAGGATCCAGTGCTAGCGTGCCCAGATTTCGAAAGAAAATTCGTGCTGCAAACGGACGCCAGCGACTACGGCGTCGGGGCGGTCCTGACCCAGGACACCGAGGAGGGCGAACGAGTGATCGCGTACGCCAGTCGAACGTTGATTGGGGCCGAGAAAAACTACTCCGCTACGGAAAAGGAGTGCCTGGCCATAGTATGGGCGATAAGGCAAATGAGGCCCTACCTGGAGGGGTACCAGTTCGACGTGATCACGGACCATATGGCGTTGAAATGGCTTAATAACATCGAGAGCCCACTTGGCAGAATAGCGAGGTGGGTATTCGAACTACAGCAGTATGACTACGTCATCAGCTACCGGAAGGGAAAGCTCAATGTGGTTGCCGACGCTCTGTCCCGCCAGCCGGTAATGGAAAAATTTAGAAAAGCCATGAAGGTGGTCGCCAAAGAATGCGCGTGGATAAGCGCATTGAAGAAAAAGATGACAACAAGCCCACAAAAATTCCCGGATTACGTGGAAGAGGTCGGGTTGATCTACCGCCACGTCCCGCATAGAGCCGGAAGCGAGGAAGTGGCGTCATGGAATCTGTGCGTACCGCTGGAGATGAGGCAGCAGGTCCTCAAGGAAAATCATGACGCACCAACGGCGGGACACTTGGGCGTAAGGAAAACCATAGCCAGAGTGGCCGCCCGGTATTTCTGGCCAGGGATGCAGAGGGACATCCGGAAATACGTCAGGAGATGCGAGACGTGCCTGAAGTATAAGCCGAGTCAGATGCAGATGGCCGGGAAAATGCTGACAAAGGTTTTGGAGGAGCCATGGGCGACGGTGTGTGCAGATTTCGTAGGCCCACTGCCCAGGTCGAAACACGGCAATACAATGATCCTGGTGATAATCGATCGGTTTTCGAAATGGACGGAGATAGTGCCTCTTCGAAAAGCAACAACCGAGGCGCTGCAGAAGGCATTCAGGGAGAGAATTGTCGCGCGGTATGGAGTACCGAAAATAATAATAACGGACAACGGGGTGCAGTTCACCAGTCGCAGCTTCAAGAAGTTCCTCGGAGAACTCGGCGTACGCCATCAGTTCACCGCACCATATACGCCGCAGGAGAATCCCACGGAAAGAGCGAACAGGACGGTAAAAACAATGATCGCCCAGTTCGCTGGGGAAGAAAAAAGGAAGTGGGACGAACACTGGCCGGAGCTAATGTTGGCGGTAAATTCCGCAGTCTCGGAGTGCACGGGGTACTCGCCGTGTTTTATAACGCAGGGCAGGGAGGCAAGGATGCCGCGAGCCCTGTTCGACGAGAATGTGTTGGGCACGGGAGCTGAACAAGGAACAACCATGGAAAACGCGGCGAGACTTAAGGAGACATTCGAGATAGTAAGGAGGAATATGGAGCGAGCTGCCCAGGACCAGGCGCGACATTACAACTTGAGAAGGCGGAAGTGGAGCCCAAAGGTCGGTGAAACAGTGTGCGCAAAGGAGCACCACCTATCAAAGGCAGCTGAGGGATTTGCGGCGAAACTGGCCCCTCGGTATGACGGGCCATATAAGGTGGTGGATTTCGTTTCTCCGGTCATTGTCACGTTACGACACGGTAGGACAAGGAGGGAGAAGAGAGCCCATGTGAGCGAGCTGAAGGCTCATGACACAGAAGAAACAGTTCGTAACCCAACGTGGGTTACACCTGTACACGGAGGCGGGCTCAGCGACGGACCAAGAGAGGAGCTGCATCCCGGCGGTGAAGGAGCACCGCAGAAGCCAGGTGCTGGAAGCGCATGAAAGCGTGAAAAGGAGGCGCCTGGAGCTGCTGGAGGCGCGGACGGCGATGGCCCTGCAAGAGAAAATATGACCGACGTGATAATGAAGGAGGAGCTCATGAAGTGGCGGTCCGCAGTGGAAAAAAAAGGGGAGCCGCGTCAAAATGCTGGCGAGAGCAAAGGAATAACGAAAGCGAGATGAATACATCGTATCCGCATAACGGGCACACAGAAAAAAAAAAACCCACAAATAGGAGGAGAGCAAGTAACGGGAGCATTAGCGGGACATTTCCAGCAACGGGAAATGGATTCGCTATATAAGTGGAGACGTGGGAGATGTTCGGCCTATTCGAAATCTACACGCAGCCGAAAAAATGCCCTCAAGTGCCTCAATGATGCCTAGTGTCTTCCGACGACAGCGACATAGAGGTAGTCGGCGATCCTTCATGGGACGCCAAGAAGTTGAGGTCGGAATGGGCGGTCCGGCGGGCGGCAGGAGGAGAAGGAAGCATCCCGGTCGGGTCCTTCGAGGTGGAGCGGCGGCGCAGGAGCGAGGCGTTGGCCCTGCACTTGCGGGCAATACGGGACCGCCGGTGCCTCGACAAAATAAGGGCCACCATCGTAATGGTGAAAAAGAAAACGGGGCAATGGAGGATGTGCGTCGATTTCCGCAAATTAATGCAAAATCAATAAAAGATGCGTACCCGATGCCTCGCATAAATTTCATTTTGGAGCAGCTGAGAGAAGCAAGGTTCTTCAGCAGTCTCGATTTGAAGGATGGGTATTGGCAGATCCCCCTAGAGGAAAGCAGCAGAAAATTCACCGCCTTCACCGTTCCAGGGAAGGGTCTATCCAATGGAAAGTGATGCCTTTTGGGTTGCACTCGGCCTCGGCAACGTTTCAAAGGGCCCTGGACTAGGTCATAGGCCCGGATATGGCTCCACACGCATTCGCGTATCAGGATGACATTATAGTGATCGGACGCACCAAGGAGGAGCATATGCGAAATCTACAAGAGGTGTTCAGGAGGTTGAGAGCGGCAAACCTGCGGATAAATACGGAAAAGTGTCATTTCTTCAGGCAGGAACTGCTCTACCTGGGCCACCGGATAACAAGCCAAGGGATCGGAATGGATCCGGGAAAAGTGGCCGCGATTACAGAGCTGAAACCCCCGACGAACGTCAAGGGAGTGCGCCAGTTCATAGGGATGGCATCGTGGTATCGGCGTTTTGTCCCAGATTTCGCAGGAATAGCGAAGCCCCTGAACGATCTTCTGCGAAAAGGAACAAAGTGGGAGTAGACAACCAAGCACCAAGAGGCCTTTGAGACTTTAAAGTCACGGCTGGCGGAGGATCCAGTGCTAGCGTGCCCAGATTTCGAAAGAAAATTCGTGCTGCAAACGGACGCCAGCGACTACGGCGTCGGAGCGGTCCTGACCCAGGACACCGAGGAGGGCGAACGAGTGATCGCGTACGCCAGTCGAACGTTGATTGGGGCCGAGAAAAACTACTCCGCTACGGAAAAGGAGTGCCTGGCCATAGTATGGGCGATAAGGCGAATGAGGCCCTACCTGGAGGGGTACCAGTTCGACGTGATCACGGACCACATGGCGTTGAAATGGCTTAATAACATCGAGAGCCCACTTGGCAGAATAGCGAGGTGGGTATTCGAACTACAGCAGTATGACTACGTCATCAGCTACCGGAAGGGAAAGCTCAATGTGGTTGCCGACGCTCTGTCCCGCCAGCCGGTAATGGAAAAATTTA
Source organism: Drosophila pseudoananassae pseudoananassae (assembly GCA_018153035.1). Taxonomy (NCBI): domain Eukaryota; kingdom Metazoa; phylum Arthropoda; class Insecta; order Diptera; family Drosophilidae; genus Drosophila; species Drosophila pseudoananassae. Next base: position 72,230 of record JAECXR010000070.1, on the reverse strand, counting down.
GAAAAGCCATGAAGGTGGTCGCCAAAGAATGCGCGTGGATAAGCGCATTGAAGAAAAAGATGACAACAAGCCCACAAAAATTCCCGGATTACGTGGAAGAGGTCGGGTTGATCTACCGCCACGTCCCGCATAGAGCCGGAAGCGAGGAAGTGGCGTCATGGAATCTGTGCGTACCGCTGGAGATGAGGCAGCAGGTCCTCAAGGAAAATCATGACGCACCAACGGCGGGACACTTGGGCGTAAGGAAAACCATAGCCAGAGTGGCCGCCCGGTATTTCTGGCCAGGGATGCAGAGGGACATCCGGAAATACGTCAGGAGATGCGAGACGTGCCTGAAGTATAAGCCGAGTCAGATGCAGATGGCCGGGAAAATGCTGACAAAGGTTTTGGAGGAGCCATGGGCGATGGTGTGTGCAGATTTCATAGGCCCACTGCCCAGGTCGAAACACGGCAATACAATGATCCTGGTGATAATCGATCGGTTTTCGAAATGGACGGAGATAGTGCCTCTTCGAAAAAGGGAGAGAATTGTCGCGCGGTATGGAGTACCGAAAATAATAATAACGGGCAACGGGGTGCAGTTCACCAGTCGCAGCTTCAAGAAGTTCCTCGGAGAACTCGGCGTACGCCATCAGTTCACCGCACCATATACGCCGCAGGAGAATCCCACGGAAAGAGCGAACAGGACGGTAAAAACAATGATCGCCCAGTTCGCTGGGGAAGAACAAAGGAAGTGGGACGAACACTGGCCGGAGCTAATGTTGGCGGTAAATTCCGCAGTCTCGGAGTCCACGGGGTACTCGCCGTGTTTTATAACGCAGGGCAGGGAGGCAAGGATGCCGCGAGCCCTGTTCGACGAGAATGTGTTGGGCACGGGAGCTGAACAAGGAACACCCATGGAAAACGCGGCGAGACTTAAGGAGACATTCGAGATAGTAAGGAGGAATATGGAGCGAGCTGCCCAGGACCAGGCGCGACATTACAACTTGAGAAGGCGGAAGTGGAGCCCAAAGGTCGGTGAAACAGTGTGCGCAAAGGAGCACCACCTATCAATGGCAGCTGAGGGATTTGCGGCGAAACTGGCCCCTCGGTATGACGGGCCATATACGGTGGTGGATTTCGTTTCTCCGGTCATTGTCACGTTACGACACGGTAGGACAAGGAGGGAGAAGAGAGCCCATGTGAGCGAGCTGAGGGCTCAAGACACAGAAGAAACAGTTCGTAACCCAACGTGGGTTACACCTGTACACGGAGGCGGGCTCAGCGACGGACCAAGAGAGGAGCTGCATCCCGGCGGTGAAGGAGCACCGCAGAAGCCAGGTGCTGGAAGCGCATGAAAGCGTGAAAAGGAGGCGCCTGGAGCTGCTGGAGGCGCGGACGGCGATGGCCCTGCAAGAGAAAATATGACCGACGTGATAATGAAGGAGGAGCTCATGAAGTGGCGGTCCGCAGTGGAAAAAAAGGGGAGCCGCGTCAAAATGCTGGCGAGAGCAAAGGAATAACGAAAGCGAGATAAATACATCGTATCCGCATAACGGGCACACAGAAAAAAAAAACCCACAAATAGGAGGAGAGCAAGTAACGGGAGCGTTAGCGGGACATTTCCAGCAACGGGAAATGGATTCGCTATATAAGTGGAGACGTGGGAGATGTTCGGCCTATTCGAAATCTACACGCAGCCGAAAAAATGCCCTCAAGTGCCTCAATGGTAGTGTCTTCCGACGACAGCGACATAGAGGTAGTCGGCGATCCTTCATGGGACGCCAAGAAGTTGAGGTCGGAATGGGCGGTCCGGCGGGCGGCAGGAGGAGAAGGAAGCATCCCGGTCGGGTCCTTCGAGGTGGAGCGGCGGCGCAGGAGCAAGGCGTTGGCCCTGCACTTGCGGGCAATACGGGACCGCCGGTGCCTCGACAAAATAAGGGCCACGGAGGACATGGCGAGGGCCCGCGTCAGGGTCATAGCCCAAATGCACCGGAGGAGCACCAAGGAGGCGAGGCAGAGGCGCATCGATGGACGAAAAAGGGCCATGGTCAGAGCGAGGGCAAGAACGGCACGGCAGCGGCGGACCCGGAAAACAATAGAGACTGCAAGGAGAAGGGCCGCCGCCGGCAGGGTGCGCCAGGCAGCAAGATGGAAGGCGAAGATACCGCCGACGCCGCGCCCAAGAGCCGAAAGACCGGAGGAGAAGCCGTGCAGCGCGGCCCCGAATCGGAAGAGGGTCCGGCAGGCGACGCCATGGCCGACGGTGCCCCCTACCCCACGGCCACAACAGGAGCCCAGGGAGGAGCAGCCGTGGGAGAAGGGGCCGTGGGTGTGGCCGGAGCCGCAGAGGATGGAGACGCAGAGGCCAGCGCCACAGAGGCCGGCCGAATTAAGGCCGAGTTGGCGAGAAGAGGAGGACGGCCCGGAAGGTGGTGCGTCGTGGCACAGGTGGGGGCCACATCCTTCCGGGTGAGAGAAGGCGCCAACGGGGTGCGAGTGGTAAGGAGGAATTGAAAAAATTTTGTAAAATTAGAATTAAAATTAAAATTGAAAATATATAAAAAAAAAGGAAGAAAAGTTTTAGTAAAGTTTGCATTAAGAGAAAAACAAAAAACAAAAAAGGGGGGGTTAGTACAGTTATTGGTTAAAAAAAAAAAAAAAAAAAAGGGAGCTATATTAAGGTACACAGGTAGAAGTTAAAGTTAAAAGGGGGAAAAAAAAACAAAACAAACAAACAAAAAAAAAAGGGGGAAATAGAAGAAAGAGGGAGAAAGAGGGTACGGAAAACCCAGAGTAGCCAGAAAGGAGGGAGCGATCGGTCATCTTCCGAAGAAGGGGGGAAGTGGATGGGCATCCACACCATCATTTGTTTTTTTTTGATGATCATTGAGTGGTCACCCGGACGCCATTTGTGCGCCGGGTGGCTCTGTCGTTCCCGAAGAAGGGGGGAAGTGTGAGGAGAATTAGTCTCCTCACACGCTAAGACAGATAACCAGCGGCGACAGGGCATGAGCATCACCAATCAGGAAGGGGCCGCAGAAAGGTAGGCCAAGGACCAATGCGAGCAGGGAGGAAGGTTTCGGCACCCAGTGGGAGGACGGAATCGACGTGGAACGTAACGGTTCCCGCAGCAGCAGCAGACAAATGGGAAGACAAGATTTCGGCACCCAGTGGGAAGACGGAATCGACGTGGAACGTAACGGTTCCCGCAGCACCAGCAGACAAATGGGAAGACAAGATTTCGGCACCCAGTGGGAAGACGGAATCGACGTGGAACGTAACGGTTCCAGGAGCAGCAGCAGACAAATTGGAAAGACAAGGTTTCGTCACCCAGTGGGAAGGCAGAATCAACGTGGAACGTAACGGTTCCCGGAGCGACAACGGACGCCGGGAAAGGCAGAGTTTCATCGGCGAGTGAGAAGACGGAGTCAACGTGGAACGTAGCGGTTCCCGAGGCCACGGCGAGGAAGTGAGCACACCGCGCAGCTGCGTTCAGATGGTGCGAGGGGACTAGTAGCAGCAAAGGAGAAAGGAGCAACAGGGCACATCGCATAGCAACAACAGGGGTCAGCGGCCGAGAAAGGGGGCAACGGCCGCACGGACGGCCACCTGCCAACGGGAAAGTGGCGTGATCGTTGGAGCCAGGAGGATTAACGGGCGCCCCGATCCGTATATAAGGAGGCCCTCTGGAGCAGCTCGAGACGAGTCGTTTTAGGAAGCTTGTAGCGTTGAGTTGGAGGACCGCCTATGGAGAGTCCCCCAGTCAAGTGTTAGAGCGTTTCTAAAAAGGATTCGGGTTTGCTTGAGTTTGAAGGACCGCCTTTGGAGAGTCCAACAACCAAGCGTAAGGACACGAACAAGACAAGACAGGATCTGTACAGAAGGATCCGGGACAGGTCTGTGGGAAAACCGAGGCGACAGGAGACGAGTTGGACCAGTTCCTGGCCCCGGCAGGTAGCCTTGCAAGGAAGTGAGGAGGGATTCCCGACTCACAACCAACAGGCGTGGTCCTGCCACGGCAAGGACAGGCCCACTTAGGAGCCCAAGCCCGGTTTGCTCCAAAGACGCGAAAGACGGAACAAGAGAGGATCGTGGTCGGACGGTTTCCTCGACAGTTAGAGGGCATCAGAGTCGAGGTTGGGCCATTCCCGGTCAGAGTAGGCAAGCCTTGCAAGAAAACGAGGAGGGATTCCCGACTCGCAACCAACAGGCGTAGTCCTGCAAGGCACCAATAGGCCGACTCGGGAACTCGCGCCCGTTCAGGAAAGCGGTCGGGGAGATACCGATCACCCACCGAGCAACTCTTGGTCCGGGGCCATTGAAGCGTACGCGGGTGGTCCCCCGGCCAGAAAGAGAAGCACGACTCACGGTCCGGACGGGCGACTTCCGACCTCGTCGGGACTGACAGGACTTCGGCAACTCCCGATTCAGGCTCGCCGGTGCGGAAAGCACGGCGGTTCCCTGGCGTAGCGGAGCCGGCTGTAGGCAGCAAACTCCCAAACCGGACTCGCTGGCGCGCGAAGCACAGCGTTCTCCTGGTGTAGCGGAGGCGACAGTTAGTAGCCAACTCCCGATTCAGGCTCGCCGGTGCGAAAAGCACGGCGTTTCCCTGGCGTAGCGGAGCCGGCTGTAGGTAGCCAACTCCCAAACCGGACTCGCTGGCGCGCGAAGCACAGCGTTCTCCTGGTGTAGCGGAGGCGACCGTTAGTAGCCAACTCCCAAACCGGACTCGCTGGCGCGCGAAGCACGGCGTTTCTCCTGGTGTAGCGGAGGCCACAGCCCGCCAACTCCCAAACCGGCGGTACAGCGCGTAGGCGCGGTATTCCCGGCAATTTAAGGGAGGCCAGTCAGGGCACTGCCAAAACCCAGACCGAACCGAGTCAGAGAGGTGGAAGGCGACGACAGATAATCAAGGAGGAACCACAAGGCGACAACAACAACGGAGCGGACCACCCGGACGGCGGAGGAATCAAGGATCACGAGCATCCGGAGTGGGGCCCATTCCCGGGAACCCGTAGGAGACATTAGTGTAACCGAAGGGTCAACCAATAAAGACACGGAACTAAAAGTTAAAGCTATTGTGTTATTTCTGAGCTAGGGCAATCACGTCGAATTATAAATTCGGTGGAACGGATCCGCAAATCTCTGTGAGCTAGCCGCGGCATACTGTGGCGAGCGGAAGCATAGAAATAAGTTCGTTACAAATTCTATGTTCACTATCACGCTTGCTAAAAATAATATCATCAATCCTACTATTTTCAATCATAATGACCTAAAGGCTATTTTTGACGAACAGCTCACAGAGGTCCCAATAGTTAGCCTTATCTAAGATTAAGATTTTTCAAAATAATGCTCTTGTCCACGTTATAGTCCAGTATCCTAGAGTTAAGCGTATTTGTAAAAAAGTCCTGCTCTTCCCTGTCGCACACTACCATACTATACTACAAATAGAAGACAACATCGTGGCGGAATGTGATGACGGAATCCTAGCAGTCTCCGATTGCGCTTCTACCAACTTGGCCACATTTCGCAAAAAGGCGTCTCACGACACCTGCGCCAGGCAATTACATGCAGGCGGGGCTGCTACGTGCCGGACGCGGCCCAGCAATCTGGAACCCCTTACAATTGTGGACGATGGAGTAATAATCGTCAACGAGAAACTAACGAGGATTACCATCGATGACGGTCCCACAACACCATAGTACCCACCTCATCACCTTCGAGAGAAAGGCGGTGATCAACGACTCCGTGTATTTGAACCTCAACTACTCCGTGAATAAGAGCCCGGGTATTGCGGCCTCCCCCTTAATTAACATCACCGGACACGATCACATACTGAGCCTGCCAATGTTACAGCGGATGAACGAGCATAACCTGCGTTTAATGCAGGAGCTCAGAGAGGACGTGTCGGCTGGAGGTTCCCCGAGGATATGGTTCGCCGCAGGAGTCGCCGTCAGCCTCACACTATGCGCGTTGGTCCTGCTCCAACAACACTGCAGGCGCAAATGAGAGGCGGCCCAGCTACAAAAGTCCATCGACGAATTGGCTGTCACTGAGGACGGCGTCCAATTTAAGGGGGGAGTAGTTAACAACCAACTCCCAGCTTAGGCTGAGCAGGCCAATTCTTATTCCCCTTATTAATATTCATCATTTTTTATTATTATTATTATTACACATTTCTCTCATGCATGGTCCACCCTAGACGGCGACCGAATGGAGAAATGGCACAATTTCGTAGACTGCGCGGAAATGGTCTGATTAAGGCCGGAAACTTGTGCGTGAATCGTCTTGAAGGGAAACTTGACAAGATTGAACAGTCGTTCCGTTATAAAGGTCACTTCGGACCCTTAGAATTAGAGACTGCGGCTTACGTTCTTCTGCAGTTGGCAGAAAATTTGCCATCATATACGATTTCGCGAGATCGTTTCAAGGGGCTGCCCGACATTCCCCTGGCGGACCCCAACTTCTTTGAGAGCTCCCAAGTCGATGTGTGTTGACATTCCAAGGAGCTGACATTCTTCCGTCCATTCTGCTCGGTAATTCCAAGGCTAACATCTGCGGGTCGCTTCTCGGTCAGGAGACCATTTTTGGATGGGTGCTGACAGGCCCATTATCTCCAGCCAACCCCCGCAGCGTGTCTGTTTTTTCCACACGAGTTGCCCGCAGCCTCGGTGACTCACTGGTTCAGGGGTTTACACATCGCATCACGCTGCACGGTGGCAATCAGCTGATGATCCGACTGATCCGAGCCAAATTCTGGATTCCAAGGTCATATTCAGCACGATGTCGCCACGCCCACGCAACGCCCAGTCACTGGAGAGCAGATGTACTCGAGGTACACAATCCTACCGATGCCGAGTCTGCAATGGTATTCATCCATTGAAGAAGTGTCGGCGCTTTCTACGCCTAAGTGCCGAGAAGCGGCTCCGAGTGGTTTTCGTGAACCGGTATTGCTCGAGCTGCCTGGCCCACGAGCACTCCGACGGATCCTGTCGTCGTGGGGACGGCTGTAAGACGTGTGGTCAGGATCACCACACGCTGCTGCACCCCGTGACCGAGGAGCACCGGTCACGGAGCGCGGGAGACAGTACACGGGGTGTCTCGTTCCTTTGTCGGCCGTCGTCCACCAACTCCCGGCGCGGTTCCGATACTTCTCGACCTTCGTCCGCCACTTTCCGGCACTCACAAGCCGATCCACGCCCATCGACTTCCCGGCGCTCGTCGGCAACTCCTCGGTATTCTTCCGCCACTGGCCGGCAGTCGTCAAGCGCTCCACTGCTTTCGTCCGCCACTCATCGGGTGCCGTCCACCGCTCGTCCGCCCGCGTCATCCACGCCTAGGCAAGTTTCCGCCTCTACTCGAGGGCCCCCGCAGGACGCGGTCGCTTCGACACGGGGGCCTTCATCGACCCGTGTACGCCCTCGAGCTGCAGTAACTCATAGCTAGCGACGAGGGATCTGTTGCAATCCGATCGATTGCAAGGGGGGCGGGATGTTTAGGTGAGGGGCCGTTGTGCCGCTCAGCTGAACTTAAGAGCGCATCCCCCCCGAAAAGCGCACCCGCGCTGAAGAGCACACCCGCGCCAAAAAGCTCATCCGTGCTGAAGAGCGCATCCGCGCTCGCCCCTCTATGCATTCTCCCTCTCTCGTCGGCCGTCGTCTATCGTCTGCTCTGATTTCTATTTCCGTTTAGCGTTTATTCTTTCTAAGTTAAGTTTTTAGTACCATGTAAGCAGCGAATAAAGCTGAATGCGTTTAACCTCACGACGCCCCCGATTTCTTTAATTTTTTCTTACTGGAATCTTTGGCGGCCCCAACGCCCCCTACACAACTACCATTATTGTCTTAAAAAATGACGCGGATGGATGAGCGGTGCTTGGCAATCGAGGAGTGGCGGAAGAAGGCCGAGGATGCATCGACGAGTGCCGGGACGTCGGTGGCCGTGGATCAGGTTGGGATTGCCGGAAAGTGGCGGACCCAGGCCGAGGAGCACCCGAACCGCGCCGGGAGTTGGCGGATGACTGCCGGGCGCCAGACGAGACACTCTGTGTCCTGACTCCCGCGCTCCGTGACCGGTGCTCCTCTCGGCGTGCCTTGCGCCGAGCCAATAAGCCAATAATGGTAGTTGTGTAGTGGGGCGTTGGTTCCGCAAAAAAGATTCCAGAAAGGGGTTTGAAAAATTAGAAGTCGGGGGCGTCTTCAGTTTCAGTATAAAGAACGCGTTCAGCTTTATTCGGCTGCTTACATGAGATTAACTTAAAAACTAGTACAAAAAAGGGATCGACGACAACCAACGAGCGAGAAGAGAGGGCACAGAGGGGCGAGTGTGGAGGCGCTCTTCAGCGCGGGTGCGCTCTTCAGCGCGGATGCGCTCTTCGGGTGAGCGGCACAACGGCCCCTCACCTAAACATTCTCCCCCCCCCTTGCAATCGCTCGGGTTGCAACAGCTCCCTCGGTGTTATGGCTGGTGGCAGGCTCCGGACACGACCCATCCAAACACGGTGCTCTGGGCCACTGGCAGTCCGTCCTGGATCTTCAAGAAGCCCGGTTGGATAATCCTTGGGTACATATCTGCGCCCAGGACGACGGAGATTGTCGCTGGCAGATGGAATCGCTCATCCGCCAGGGTCACGCCTCGGAAGTGGGCACGCACCGCCTCGCTCAGCTCTCGGGACGGCGTACGAACTCGCACGTGAGGCTCGACCTTAAACATGACCTCCAGCCGAACGCTATCATCGGTCGGTGACCCCACGGTGGCGGAACACACCTGTTCGTCCCCCACGCTGGTAGTGGGCAGCCGGAAACACGCAGCGAGCGAGGCGTCGATGCAGCTTAAGAGCGTGCATGGGTCGATGAGGGCCCCCGTGTCGAAGCTCCGGGTCCCGGTGTCGATCCGCACTAATGCAGTCGGCAGCAAGTTGACGCTGTTCTGTTGCAGCAGCGATGAGAGGGTGGGCGCAGCGACCGCGTCCAGCGTGGGCCCTCGACGAGAGGCGGAACTTTGCCTAGGTGCGGATGACGCGGGCGGATGAGCGGTGCTTGGCAATCGAGGAGTGGCGGAAGAAGGCCGAGGATGCATCGACGAGTGCCGGGACGTCGGTGGCCGTGGATCAGGTTGGGATTGCCGGAAAGTGGCGGACCCAGGCCGAGGAGCACCCGAACCGCGCCGGGAGTTGGCGGATGACTGCCGGGCGCCAGACGAGACACTCTGTGTCCTGACTCCCGCGCTCCGGGACCGGTGCTCCTCTCGGCGTGCCTTGCGCCGAGCCCGCGGCTTCTCCACGAGATGCAGCAGCGTGTGGTGATCCTGTCCACACGTCTTACAACCGTCACCCCGACGACAGGATCCGTCGGAGTGCTCGTGGGCCAGGCAGCTCGTGCAATACCGGTTCACAAGAACCGCTCGGAGCCGCTTCTCGGCGTAGGAAGCGCCGACACTCCTTTAAGGCGTGGATTCCATTGCAGACTCGGCAACGGTAGGATTGAATACCGCGAGAACATCTGCTCTCCAGCGATGCGTGGGTGTTGCGTGGACGTGGCGACATCGTGTTGGCTATGGCTGACGGAAATATGATGAAGGAACAAATAACATGATCAGAATCGGTGTAAATGAAAGTTCGGAACTACGGGCAGAGCTACGGGACAGCACAATGGACAGGAACATTGGAGCGGAAGAAATGTCGATTACTGTGGGTAGGCGGACGCGTCCAACGGAAGAAGCACGACCTTAACAACGGGCCGCTTTACGAGCCCTCGCGCGGTGCGGATGTCGATCACGCGGACATGGCCATCAGAGCCGGGATACACCGCGTCAACCCTGCCTTAACGCCACTCATTGGACGGAAGGTTGTCTTCCTTGCTGACGACCATATCCCCAACGCGGAGGTCCCTCGTAGGGGCTCGCCACTTGTTTCTCTTATGGAGCTCCTTGAGGTACTCCTCCTTCCACCGGAGCTGAAATTGCTGCTGAAGCGCTGTGAGGTTTTGCCAACGATTGATGATGGAATTGGTGTCCCCCTTTATCTCGGCCTCGACCGTGGCGAGAAGTGGTCCTCCCACAAGAAAGTGCCCGGGTGTAAGAGCTAGCAGGTCAGAAGGGTCTTCGGACATTGGCGCGATTGGCCGCGAATTCAGGCACGCCTCGATCTTCGCCAGGAGAGTAGCCAGCTCCTCAAAGGTGTATTTTCGCGTGGCGGCGGACTTATAGAACAAGGTCTTGAAGCTCTTGACCCCTGCTTCCCAAAGGCCCCCCATGTGGGGAGCTCCCGGAGGAATGAAATGCCAGAGAAGCTGCTGGTGACTATAGGCACCGGTCACAGCCCCCTTTAGGCTCTGGAGAAAATCGCGGGATAGTAAAGCAGCTTCTCCCACAAAGGTCTTCCCGTTGTCGAACTGCACTTGACGGGGGCATCCTCTCCGGGACACGAACCGTGCGAAAGCCGCCAGAAATTTCTCGGTCGTAAGGTCCGACGTGCATAAACATTTATGCATTAAAAAAAAAAATGGGCGTAGTCATATTTTATATTTTCGGGAAATTGCATGAAATGAAAATTTTTTTTGTGGCATTAATTTATAACTTGCAAATGAGGCAAGATATCGTCGTGGGTTTTTTTTCTAGTGTTATAAATGCCATGACAAGTTTTTGAAGAAAAGTGGGGCGGTGCAGTACTGGGGCTGCACACATGCTTGCCTTTATGGACTCGAAAGCCTCCTGAGCTTCACATGTTCACTCAAACTTAAGATTGGTTTTTATCATTCTGCAATGAATTCTGTTGATCTTTAGAAAGTTCTCTCATATGTACATGGGTCGCTGATGGAGGCTAGATTATAATTTTTGGTTAACAGATGCATTGGGAGTAAGTCAAAGGCGGTTCAAAAGTCAATTCCCAGATATAAGTCTTCGACTAAAGTAGGAATTAAATAAAAAAATTTTGTTTCTCCTCTGTAAGTAATGTCGGTTGAAAATTTGCTGACTTTTTCCGTCAGCCATTTTGGTTTAGTCTCAAAATTAAGAGTAGATTCAATAAATAAAAGCGAAGCTAAAAAAAAAAAAAAAAAAAAAAAAAAAAAAAATTTGGTTTTGGAGGTCATTAAATTGTATTTGAGATTTTTCTGAAGTAGATCGTTTGAAAGTCTACCACCTATGCAACTTACAGAAGCACCAGTGTCCATTAACCCAACTACAGACTTTCCACAAAGTATCACTTGAGCGTAAGGACGTAAGTCCAGAGAATTGTCTAATATGGATAAAAGGATTAATTTCTTTTCTACTTCTTCTCGACGACCAGTGGACCGTTTTCTCTTAACCACTCTTAACCACTTGGTTGCGGTAGTGAAGTCGTCGGAAAGTGTTACGCTGATTAATTGTTTTCTCAGGTGCACGCCCTTGGAAGTTTTTTTGATAGCAAAATAGCAAAATATTTTTCGATCGGCCATACATTTTTGATGTCTGTGACCTTTAGCGGCATAGCGGGAAACATCAAGGTAGACAGCTCATATTCATCCTGACCTGAGTCCTCATCTGATGAAGGTGCCACCTCTGGTTTTTGAAGAGAATTGACTTGTCGCCTAGGCATGTGTCGAGAAGTCTATAGTGAATTCAGTTTTGAGAATGTTCTTAAGAACATTTCTCTTGTGCGGACCACTGTTCTTAACTACTTGAAAGTAGTTTTAGGGACGTACACTATTTCATGTTGAAAGTTTGTCGGCTAGGGCCTCTATGGCCCCATAAAAGATGTCAAACAGTTCATTATGCCGTTGCCTGCGTTGTACTATTTCTGACTTAATATTTCTATATTACTATAATAATGCCCTATCGTCGGTTAATTGTCTACAAAGGGCCTGACACAGACTTGGCCAGTTAAGTACTGTGACACTTTTGTGATATCGCCAGAGCCAGTCGCTAGTGCTGCCCTCGGACAAATAACTGGCATATTTTGCAGTTAAATTAAAATCCCCCACGATAGACAAAGTCTTCAATAAAGATTGAAGACCTTCCAGTAAATCTGAGTTTCCAATTTGACATTATTTGGCTTACCCGATCGGGTCGTTCTTCATAGTGATTTAGATGAGGCAACTGAGTTGGTAATCCTATGAAAAGTTCTGGTCTTGTTATCGGTGGATTCTGACACCGTAGGCCTACTAGATGGAGATTCATTGGCTGAACCAGCTAAACTACTATTACGAGGGAAACCTGAGAGTGCGTGGATTATCTTGTTGGTCTGATTAGTTAAGCTAGAAGCTATCATCTGAGTTTGTTCTATCATGGCTGCTTTTATTCAGCCATATTAGCGGGTTCTTGCGGCTGGTTAGTCTGAGCCATTGTTCGAGTCAAAATAAGGAACCTCTGACTGTGGTACGGCAGCCATCCGTTTTGTTTGGAGTCGTGTCTGTAAAGATTAAAATTTTGAAGGCATGAGGGTGCTTGACGTAGATAATCGATCTGAACTAAGGTTTTTAACAGACGCTGAATTAGATTGGGTTAGTTCCTGTTTACAGACGGGACACCTTTTTGACTTTCCTACTTTAGAATTGTAACACGCACGGTGAAATTTGTGTCCACAAGATGAAGTTAATAATTGCGCTTGGTAAGCTATTATTTTGAAAAAAAATAAAACAATGTTCTCCAATATCACTCATATGAGACAAATTCTCTGTGCTATGGGATAACACCATTTCGGGGTTTCCTAAATATAATTTCAATTACCTAATAATTTTAGAATTTAAGTTCACTTCTTACCTACTGTGTGGAATATACTATTATCAATAACACAAACATTGAATTTACAAAAATAAAAATATAAGAGTATATGAATTTAGGAGTTAAAAATTTCAACAAAAAATCTGGGAGACATACGTTCTTCTTCTGGGTAGGAAATAATTATGTATTTTTATACCCTTGCAGAGGGTATTATAATTTTGTCCAAAAGTGTGCAACGCAGTGAAGGAGACATCTCCGACCCTATAAAGTATATATATTCTGGATCAGGATCACCTCCTGAGTTGATATAAGCATGTCCGTCTGTCTGTTTCTACGCAAGCTAGTCTCTCAGTTTTAAAGCTATCGTCTTGAAACTTTGCACACACCCTTCTTTCCTTTGCACGCAGTATATAAGTCGGAACGGACGGGACCGACTATTTCTTGTAGCTGCCATATAACTGATTGATCGGAACTGGTATAACTTTGGTGTTTTTAGAGTTAGAGAGTTCGGATTTTGTACGAATGCTATTTTTGGCATAAAATAATACGACATGCCAAGTTTCATAAGGATCAGCCGACTATATCCTATAGCTGCCATATAACTGAAAAATCGGAAATGACCCAACTTTCGTGTTTTTGAAGATAGAAAGTTGGAACTTCGTACAGATTATATTTTTCTGTAAAATAGTTGATCCAACCTACCAAATTTCATAACGATCGGCGAATTATATAGCTGCCATATAACAGAACGATCGGAAATGGTATTCGGTAAAAATACCAACTTTGGTATTTTTGAAGACGGAAGCTTGGTAATTTGTTTTAGATTTTTTTTTGTAATAAACGATATTCTCATAAGGATCGGCCAACTTTATCCGATGTTTGCGATATATATCCGGTTTTAACTGCAAGGGTATATCAACTTCGGCTCCGCCCGAAGTTAGCTATCCTTTCTTGTTCTTTATATGAATCATTATAATCATTAACCTCATTAACCTTTTATAATCATTAACCTCGTAAAACTTCGGCGGTCCATCTTCCGAATTATTGGACGTCTTCCAGAAGATTTTTCAAGGCTTTGAATATAAGGGGCTATGGCCATGGAGTATTCGGTTGGAAAAGTGTCTGTATCAAGGTATAGGCAAAAGGTATATTCCATGTCCGTATACTCCACTAGCCAAAACTGGGGAATATATTAGAGAGGATATTCTGTTGGAAAGGCGCCTGCATCAGACAATTTAGATTTAGATTTTAGATTTATTTCAGATTTATCTCCCAACCACAACGGAGAACAGCATAGGATGGAAAATTTAAGGGATGACTGCGGCTTGAAACCCGCCAATTCAATTACGCTTAAACTTTACCATTCCTGCATAATACACCGGAACAAGGTTACGCCGAGCTGACTCCGTAGTTATATCCAATTAAAGATGTAATGCATCCAGGCAGTCGAAGCTTAACCACAGTATCCAGTTATCGGAGTTAAAAACTTGGCCTTGATGTCTATGAGAATTTCTTGGATCCAAAGTGGCATCTACTTAAGTGAAAACTACTTAATACGTACGAGGGTATATTTCAAATGGAATGACAAAGGTATTTTATTATTATTTTTTTTTTTTTACATTATATTCTCGTGGGCAGCCTTAAACGACTGGCTCCAAGTTGGGCGGCATTTTAAATAATATTGTAACATGTAACTATGTAAGCGATGGTAGTGTAGCTGCAAGGAGGCACGCGCTGGTTCCGGCTTTTTGGTCGGTAGAAGGGAGTGGATCCCTAGGGTTTTTGTGCTACTCGCTCGCATTTATCAATCGATTTTTTTTTTAATTCGCGTGCTTGGGGGGGTTAGTACGTATTGAAGGAAATACCGGGAAGTGGGATAACAAAGATTCTTGAATAGTGTTCGACATTCAAAGCTATTAAGGCCGTTGTTACTGCGCTGGTGGAGTTCCCGCATATGACATAAAGCTGGACGGAAGTTTTGCCACAGCCGTTGCCCACCTTTCCATGATCATCAGTTCCGCGAAATAACTATTGGTGATCCCAAAGAAATCGCTATTTAATTTCACTTGCCATCTATATCCTGTATGACTCCCACAGATAATAGCTTAGCACTTCATTTTAAACGTTATAAAGTGAAATTTAAATAAAGTAGATAACACAGCCACACAAAAAAAATATTTTTTCGGGTCTGGAGGTCAGAGAGTGTGTGGAGAGTGCGTGGATTATCTTGTTGGTCTGATTAGTTAAGCTAGAAGCTATCATCTGAGTTTGTTCTATCATGGCTGCTTTTATTCAGCCATATTAGCGGGTTCTTGCGGCTGGTTAGTCTGAGCCATTGTTCGAGTCAAAATAAGGAACCTCTGACTGTGGTACGGCAGCCATCCGTTTTGTTTGGAGTCGTGTCTGTAAAGATTAAAATTTTGAAGGCATGAGGGTGCTTGACGTAGATAATCGTTTACGTCGTTTAATCAGACCATGTTTACTATATGTTTTCGGGTTCGCTTAATCCGAATCCGAGGTCCAAAAAACCCCAGCACGTCAGGGTTCTGACATAACCTCAAAAAACCTCATACAAAATTATATTCGAGTCCGTGGGTCAGACCATGTTTTTTATGTTTTCAGGATTGCTAAATCCGAATCCGAGGTCTAAAAAACTCCAGAATGTCAGGGTTACGACATAACCTCAAAAACTTGATAAAATTTTTATTTTCCGAGTTCTGGGCTCAGATCATGTTTACCATATGTTTTTAAGGTCGCTGAATCCGAATCCGTTGTCTAAAAAAACTCCAGCATATATATAAAAATATATATAATTAACGAAATTGTTAGCATTCAGAAATTGTTAGCATTGTTAGCCAGAATTTTTTTGCCGTTCACCGTTAGGGAAAAAAAAGTTTAAAAAAAGTGTAAATCTTTTAGTACACTGAAAAATATCGGGCATAACAAACAATTTTTAACTTGGATAATGGGTTTTTTTCAATTCACATACATCGAGTTTATTTTCAACGTCCAAAAGATCTTTTATCGGGTTGAGCAATCGGGTTCAACGTCCAAAAGATCTTTTGTCGGGTTGAGCAATGAATCTTTAATTTTGGGTTTAAAGGTTATTTTCATGTATGTATGTATATATATACATATATATATATGTATGTATATATTCACCAAACTAATTAATATTGCCGAACCATTCATTTTTAGTATTTAAATTTTTAGTATAGGGATAGGGTCGGCCGATCTCGGCCGTTCCGATTTATATACTGCGTGCAAAGGAAATAAGGATGTGTGCAAAGTTTCAAGTCAATAGCTTTAAAACTGAGACTAGTTTGCGTAGAAACAAACAGACGGACAGACGGACACGCTCAGAAAGTTATCCTGATCAAGAATATATATACTTGATAGGGTCGGAGATGTCTCCTTCACTGCGTTGCACACTTTTGACCAAAATTATAATACCCTCTGCAGGGGTATAAAAATTACAAAATTAGGGGAGCTGGAAAAATTATTGTCTTAAATATTTATTAAACTCCAAGCTCCAAAAATAAATATTACCAAAATAAAAATGACCGCTGCTCACTTCCCTCGGCGCTTAAGCTGCGGAAACTTATATGGAAATTTCCCACCACGTGTCTTATTTTTTTCCGGGGTTAAATATGTCGGGGAGGGGAGATAATTCAGTCTTTCTTCAGACATGAGACTGTAAGGTGTGAGCATAGGTCGTGCTGGGATATACCAGTTCTGTTATGATGGGGACTCAGTTTGCGAAATGAGGCCGTTTGTGGCTTTGTTGTGTTGCTGGATCTGGTCTCCTTTTTTCTCGCTTCTTCTTCTTCTACTCGTTCCGAGCTTTAGCGTGGTATTTTTTTTTTGAGGACTGATAAATTAGTAAAAATTATAAGCAACTAAGGCAACGAACACTCGCAGCAACAGCCAGGACTCAATATGGAAGAGCAACAAGCAATTGATCAAGCGGCTAATGAGAACTTGCGTCGAGAAGGCTTCAATTCTCCGACAAGTATATCCTTGAGTTGAACCGCGAACGATGCGCTTATCATAGCAGCCCCAAGAGAAAAGAACTTGGCCGCTGCTTAATCGATGCTTGGACCGATACTCCAATGATCAATTTTAGATAGCTAATTGATTATCAATAAATAAGTAACTTTGGGATTAACAAAGCTTTTTGTTTTTTTATATTTGTTTATTTCAAGCTTAGCTTAATGGGGCTTAGTTTATCGGGATTTTTAGTTTCCCAAATTTGTATTTTGGTCCCACACTTTCAGCAGCACCGCATTGCTGATTGTAACCTTCCTTGACACGGACGAGATTCTGGGTCACAAAGATGAGATGAGTGCTGAAGGAGGTTAGGAGGTTGACACTACTTGTACGGACACCACTTTCTTTAATTAAAAATTGTTAGAAATACTCGCACGAATTTGACAAAATATTAATATTAACAAATATTATAAGCCTGGAGCATGTGAATCCATTTTAAATTAAATTTACTTCGTAAATAACACACTACAAAATGAACCCAATGCCAACACGAAACGTAATTTCCCAACAGCTGACTTTATTCGTTGGTATTTTAGTTCTTGACTGAATAAATACCATTTCTGGAAAAATTAAAATATCCAAAATTTACTTTTAAAAAACACATTTATACCACAAAAACAGGGCAAATTTCCCAGTGTGCCTATAAAACAACGACTGTTGTCTTGCCTCATGCAGAGTTGCCTTAAACGGGTCCCCACACGCGTAGGTCCAAAAAAAAGGTGGTACTTCAAGGGCCTATGGCTGTGGCGAACGGAACGTTTTATTCTGAAAATTAAATTACAATTCAAATCTTAATCTTCTTTTTACCGCAGTGTGACGTCCTACAATTCACAAGACAATGAAAAGGCACTTTTACGGCATTCACATTACCGCAATTAGTAGGACCGTACTCAAGATCCGATAACTTAAAAAATGCTACATTTTCTGTGAATACTGATTCTAACTTTCCATTACATTGTTTTGACCGTCGACATCCCCGACCCCGTGCAGAACCGCTTAACTCAAATCCAAAACTGCAAGTTTAGAGACGGGCTGCCACATTGTCCGAGATAGGCCATTATCGTTCACGCGCACAGTGGCGCGTCTGACGACTCCATCAGCTCCGCTGTTAACCTCCTCCACGATGCCCTTGCGCCACTCTCATCTGGGCAAGGTAGGATCGCAGACGAAGACCATATCGCCCTGGCGGATGGGCTCCGTCCTCCGGCACCTCTTCTCGCGGCGCACAAGCGTAGGCAGGTACTCCATGACCCACCTTCTCCAGGAACGGTGCCGTTGTCACTTCGCAGTTTAAGTACTGGTCCTCTACGGCAGTTCCTGATCGCTGTTATGCAGGAATCCGTTGACAGGTCATGCGCCAGCTCCAAATGAATCGCCCTTGTCGTCAATCATGTAAACAAGGCGACCCAACGCTTCTCTCTGTGACGGGCAACAGTCACGAGCAGTGGCCCAAAGTAGTCCGGTCCTCTATACTTGAATGGCCATCCTCCAGAGTCCAAGCGATCCTTTGGAAGGGGTCCCATTATCGGCGGCATCGGCCGCGTCCGTTGCAACTTGCACTCGTTGCACGACGAGATAACCTCCTTCAGCACTCGTCTCATCTTTTTGACCCAGAATCTCGTCCGGATCTGACCAATTGTCGCATCCACATTTTGATGCTTCATCTGGGTGTGGTAGTGTCTTACTACCATCTCCGTAAGACTGTGCCTGTGTGACAGTATCACAAGCCTTCTCGCACTGTACGGCATGGATAGCACGGCATCGACTCTGCCATACACTCGCAGAACTCCATGTTCATCCACGTAAGGCGCCAGACCTCGAATCTCGCTCGTGCTGGCGACGTCCTTTTCGTGTTTCACCGACCTCATCTCGTCGGGAAACGATTCGAATTGGGCCTGCCTGACTAAAAGGTTCTCCGCGGCCTCACACTCCGAGTCCTGCAGTGAGTCCATATTCTTCGAGCTCAGGACCCAGGCTGTGGTCCTCACGAGGCGACTGAAGCTTGGGAACCTCTGCAACGGGATGAGAAATTCATTCGATGCCACCATTGCGAACTTACCGGGCATACCCTTCTCATCCGATGCGTCTGGAACAGACGCTTGGTTCCCTCGTCAGGCGCTGGCCAGCCGCTTGCTGGCTGTCTCAAAAATGCGGGATTCCGGGCTAAGGTCCGCCTTGCTCTGCGATCGCGTCGCATCATCCGCTGCGTTGTCAGCTGTAGGCTGTGGAAAACCTTTGACGACTCCAAAATCTTCGCTACTCGGTTGCCAACAAACTGTTTGTACCGGCGGTGGGTGCTGCCGATCCATTTCAGCACCGTTTTTGAGTCCGTCCATAACACCGTCTCACTGGCTTTAACCTTCTTCAGCTCGTTCTCCAACGCCGTAATCCTTTTCATTAGTTACGCCGTGAGTGGCTGGCCTACCTCCGGCTCTGAACTCGCAGCTGTGACAGCCGTACTCCTTGGTTGGGACGCTACTGAAGCCGCCGTAGTTGCTGGGCGAGAAATGGCCGTCGCCGTGGTTATGTTCACCAGCGGCCGGTTTTCTGCTGCACTACTCGCTGGCTGCTGATCCGCTCGTGTTCTTGTAGGGGTGGCTTCCCATCCATTCAGCCGGGAACTCCTCCTGGGGGAATGCTGCATCTCCCCAGCGCTGCCCCAGCGCTCCAAAATGGCGGACCTGTGCCGTCTGGCCGCTGGCTGCGACCGCTGATGCTTGGCGCTCCTTGCGGCTCCTGACCGCTGGTGCGGTCTCCTCAACTGACGCTGGCTGCGTCTCCCAGTCGCCGGCTGCGACTCCGTCCGTAAACATTGTTCGGGGTTGCTGCGCCCTCTATGTCGATGGCTGCGACTCCTCCACTGGTACGGGAAACTCGTCAAGCCGTCCTCCAGCGCAAGTTGCCCTTGCAGTCTCCTTAGGACTGGGAATAAAAGCTGTTGTCTTGCCTCATGCGGAGTTGCCTTAAACGGCTAACCACACGCGTAGATCTAAAGAAAAGGTGGTACTACAAAATTAATTTATGGTGCTTTTGACCTAGGACCACTAGCAAAATCAGAGTGCTGAGAATCTCAGAGAATCTCCTTAACCACATATCCTCCGCGTTCTGCTCCCCTTAGATAGACCACCAACACACATCTGCGGTCGCCAGCAAGCTGCATACATAAATACAAGCTGTATATAAATAGGTGTACGTAAATCCTTTTGCACATATAAGCCCTTTGTATCAAGGCCCTCCTTTAGGAGGGCTTATATGTGCAATAGGATTTATGTACACCGATTCCAGGATTCCCACTAATCCAAGGTGGGCAGATCGCTCATGGACAGGTATTTAGTAACCCCAAAATAAAACCGCTTAAAGTAATCATAACCGCAAAGAAGCCAAACATCATAAAATACCCTTTGATATCCATAATGGTGCAGAACGAGTGTAGTACAGACGACTTTAAGGTTGACTCACTAAAACGAAAATTATGGAACAGGTTAAATTAAGCGTGGAGATTTTTATCTGTCGGCCTGCGTAATTTACCCCGTCGAGTTCAAGGATATATTTTATTCGTGTAAATGTATTTAACAAAGATAAGGAATCATCTTCGACCCCATATATGTATGTATACATATATTTTAAATTAGCATCAACAGCCAAGTTGATATGGCTTCTCTGCCCTACTGTCTTTGTGTTCGTATAAACGCGTGGATCTTAGAGACAAGAATAGATAGAACTATACGATTTTCTATTCGATTTTTCTACGATATTTTTCCCTCCCGCTCTTACAAATTGAAAATTTTTGTAGCGCCAGAATAGGAAGGTATTTTGAAAAAGGTTTGATGCCAAACTATTTATATAGTCAAGTTATATTACTTCAATTTTCAATTTAAAATTATTTAGTTTATATCTGGAAAAGTTAATACAGCCAAATTGGCTCATTTTTAGAGAAGATATAGACATTTATATTTTAATACTTGCATTTAAAAATGATGTTAAAATTAATAACAAGTACCTTAAAAATATTTTAACAAAAAAGGTAAACAAGTCAATCAGGTGTTTTTGTGTCTTTACCCTCCCCTAAAAATCTTTCTATCGTTAGGATATGCAGGCAGAAGCCTCTTGCAGAACAACAAAAACTTAAAAGCAATCGGCGCTTTAATATATTATATATTATATATTCATTTTTTATGATTCGTAAAAAAATTATTTATAAACAAAACATTTTACTGATAACACTTAATTTTATTTCTAAATAAATGTTAAATTTATGCTGAAATATTACAAAAATATAATATAACAATAAATATAATTTCTTTCATCATTACACCCAATAATGAATACCCAAATTTTCTTAGTGTAGCAAAACCTGAAAAGTTAAAAAAATCAAAAGTTGTGTCCGCTGGCTTCGAAACGGAATCGCACGCACACATGCACCACACGCACATGCACATGCAAATATCAATCGAAGCGCACACCAACCTTCTTTATAAAATTTCTTATAAAACATTCAATGAAAATATGAGCGTACGATGCACGAAAGATGAGCGTAAGAAAGAGAGTAAGATTCTCTCTGGCGCCTGTCGCAAGAAATTTTTGCGTCCATTTTCGTTATATGAAATGAATAGTCTGTATGTTCTATAAATGAGTTCCCCGACTTCATTATAGTGGTACTATAGGCGCGCTTTTTTCCTTTTTTATAAATTCTAGACTAAGCAATACCGCAATAGCTCAAAATTACACAATAGATTGACTAACGACATAGATGCAACATCCTTTAATAATTTTTATACCCTTGCAGAGGGTATTATAATTTTGTCCAAAAGTGTGCAACGCAGTGAAGGAGACATCTCCGACCCTATAAAGTATATATATTCTTGATCAGGATCACCTCCTGAGTTGATATGAGCATGTCCGTCTGTCCGTCTGTCTGTTTCTACGCAAACTAGTCTCTCAGTTTTAAAGCTATCGTCTTGAAACTTTGCACACACCGTTCTTTTCTTTGCACGCAGTATATAAGTCGAAACGGCCGGGATCGGCCGACTATATCCTATAGCTGCCATATAACTGATTGATTGGAAATGCTATTACTTCGGTGTTTTTAGAGTTACAGTCGGATTTAGCATGAGTGTTATTTTTGGAAAAATAATACGACTTGCCAAATTTCATAAGGATCGGTCGACTATATCATATATAAGGTATTCCTATCCGGTTTTAGCTGCAAGGGTATATCTACTTCGGCTCCGCCCGAAGTTAGCTTTCCTTTCTTGTTTTAATTTATGTTTTTAAAAATGTATATTTTCATAAATTCTTGTTTGAATCGGCTAACTGTATCCAATATTTGCTATATATGTACATCCGATCTTTACTTTATTGATATATGTATATCAACTTCGGCAACGCCAGAAGTTAGCTTTCCTTTCCTGTTTTGTATTGTATAAATCATATCAATAATAAAACCTTTAAGATAATGCAAAATAACCCTTTTTTTAATGTAATATCAATATAAAAATAGGTTCAACTAACCAATTGGGCTGACAACAATATCCCTGGGCTTGTAGAGTTTTTCCCATATTAACAAAGTTCGTAGCTTTCCATTTGTTGTAGCGACTTCAATTCGATTTGTAGATGGATCCGTCCAATACAGCTTATCAGTAATCCAATCCAATGCTAAACCAACAGGTGAGATTAAATTTGAGTGGACCACACGCTGCTGGTCACTGCCATTAAGACGTGCTTTATTAATAGTACTTCGCTCCACATCAGTCCAATAAATAAAGTCAGAATCGCTGCTCCAATCTAGGGCAACCGCATGTTTTAAATTATCTAATGGAATAATCATATCTACATTCGAGGGATCTTCCTCATTATTCTTAAGTTGTCGTAACCGTATGTCTTTGCGACGAGCGACTAATATAAGTTTATCGCCTGTTTTTTTGCAAGTTTTTCCATCTTCCTTTAGAGATAAACCAATTGGACAGCTACATAGGCGAGATGTTTTGTTTGGTAAACACAAGTGTGAACACCCTCCACGCAAACCTCTCCGATCTTTTGGGCAACGGTCTACATAATCAGGCTGACGTGCCGGATGATACGCATGAATATCCATAGGAAAACGAAAAACTTCATCTATAGCTCTAAATTCTTTTCCAGATATTTTATTGGCTGCAGACACCGTCTTTGTGTTCCAATCCGTCCAATACATTGTATCCTCAAATATGGTCAAAGCGAATGGATGTGGTAAATGGGTGCTAAGTATTTTATTTCGATCGGATCCATCTAAATTTGAAAACTCTATGGCATGCTGTTTGGCATCGGCCCAGTAAATTTTGCTACTTGGGTAGTCTATTGCAAGGCCATTTGGCCAAGTAACACCTTTTGAAATGATAATTTTTCTTTCCGTTCCATCCATGTGAGCACGTTCTATTTTTGGGTATGGTCCCCAATCACTCCAGAAGACTAAGGCTTCGCCTGGGTGTACAACAACAGCACGAGGTTTATCTAAATCGTATGATGCAATTACAGTCCGGAAATTTCCTTGAAAATTGGATACCTCAACCCGCCTGGTTCCAGAATCGGTCCAAAAGAGTAAATCATGAATCCAATCGATGGCAACGCCTCCTGGAGACTCTAATCCCCATTTAATAACATCACGAACTCGGGTGCCATTTATGTATACCATTTTTATAATATCGGTGGATACATCGGACCAAAATATAAGACCCTTCCGATAATGAAAGTCTAATGCAATGGCATTGTGTAAGCCTTTGACTACAGCTGAATAACGATTATTGCTAAGTGCAACTCTGCGAATATCCCATCTGTTAGCTACTAACAGAGTCATTGCACCACCCAATGCTTTGCAAGATCGGAGATCTGGTCGAAGGATATACCCCGTTTCGCATGAGCATATAAAAGAGCCTATAGTATTGTGGCATTTTTGAGAACAAACTGGACTTGTAAGGTACTGACACTCATCTATATCGGTACAGCTGTTAAATTAAGATTTTGATTAATTGTTGGTATTTTATGATTAAATCTACTTACTTAACTCGATTTTGGTTCATAAGATATCCTAGTCGACAAGCACACTCATCTATCCCCAAACTGGTTTTTATACAAATTTGTTCACACTGCATAGGCTCTAAGCACTTTTGTTGCTTAGGACAATTTGATTCATCCTCACCAGAGGGACAATCTTTATAGCCATCACAGATGTGTTTTTGATGAACACATATTCTAAGAATACATAAAAATTAAAATGGTTTAAACAGAATTATAAATTTATTACTTACTTGTGATTGGTTTCATTTTTTTTTGTTGGGCATAAAAATTGACCTAAGTCGCACTGTAAATGACACTCCACCTCATCTTCGCCCGATATACAATCTGGATATCCATCACAGAGCCATGTTCTCTTTATTTAAAAGTAAAAATTTATTGTTCAATGTTACGTTTGCAACGAAATTTGCTTACCAAAATGCAACGTCCATTCTTACAAGTAAATTCATCATTTCCGCACGATAATGAGTGACCTGAATTTACTGTCCCACAGTCATTCTCATCTTCACCACCATCGCAATCCTGTTCCTTATCACATTTCCAACGTTTCGGAATACAGGTTCCATCTGCACATTTGTATTCATTCGACGTACATAGCGATGGCTTTCGAGAACAGTTTTCCTCATCACTCCAGTCTCCGCAATCGTTATCCCCATCACACCGGAAACGGTTTAGAATGCAGTGTCCACTAGGACCGCCAGAACCACCAAGCCCCCCACGGCATTTAAATTCACCGTCTGGGCAGCTATTCATCACCGCAGCACACTTATGTTCATCTGAGTTGTCAATGCAATCGGGCTCACCGTCGCATCTAAAAGCCAAGGATATGCAAAGTCCATCTAGGCATGTGAAATGTTCATCAGTACAGCTAGTTTTGTTACAATGTGCTTCATCAGAAAAGTCTTTGCAGTCATTTTCACCATCACATTGCCAAGTACTCGGGATGCAAAATCCATTCAGACATTCAAATTGATCATCTGTACAATTGGTTCGAATCCCACAATGTGTTTCATCCGAATAATCTCCACAGTCATCATCACCGTCGCACAACCAATACTTACTAATACAACGGAATGTTCGAGGACACATAACATGTGATCCCATTTTTTCACAGTCTTTTTGTAGCTTAGGCATAATGTCTTCGATTTTTTTGCAAGCATTTACGTTGGACTCATTTTGGCTGGGACAATTTGTGTAGGTCTGACCAGATAGACTCGGATCATCCTGAACCAGGACAGCTACATTTACTTTAAAAGGCATCTGCTTATTGGTGCTAACGCTAATAAATCCATCACCCCCACGTGTACTAAAACGATCAGTATCCTTTAAGTCCGTATTCTCAATAAGGCTCTTTTGGGCGCCAATATTACGAAATTTTGGAATTTCATATTGATTCATACCATCTGGGCTTATAGTTTTAGTTAACATGGTTGGATCGATAGGAAGCATACGACTAAATTCTTTCTGATAAGATGACATTTTTGCATCCGAGGTAAAGCTAGACGACATTTTTCGAAAGAGATTTAGTAACTGGTGGTCATCCGAATCATTAAAACTTTTGAAGTGTTCAGAATTACCACCTGATGACAGTTTTGTGCCTTTATTTACATCAAACTGATTTAAAGAAGTTGTATAAAGTTCTTCATTTCCATCTGAACGTTTTTCCATTTGGAATTTTGTAATTCCACACAGTCCAGAGCCTTAATTGAATGAAAAATAAACAATGTATTTAAGCTTCTAATTATATATTTTTAAGCATATAAAAAAATATATATATAATTAGAGACAAAACTAAAATTAATATTCCTTTTTCAATTTTTTTTAAATATTATATTAAACACATATCCTAATTATCCATTTATGAATTGTTAGTAAAATAACCTTTTTAATATTAGTTAAAAATATTTACTAAAAGCTTTTACTCATATTTCGGTAAAATATCATAGTTCGCGAAAAAGTAAGTCTGAACTTTTAAAGTGACATTGTAGAAATGTTTTATCTGGATGAATAAAATCCCTAATATCTTTACCCTAAAAATCTTTATTTATTTAAAAATAAAATTTTTTCGGGAGTTTTTGCGCTTTAAAATTCGTAAACGCGTTTGCCTAAGCCGTTTTTTAAATAACTATATGTTGTAGCTTTTGAAAAAAAATAGATCTCCAGTAACACCTAATAATTTTGTCCAAAAGTGTGCAACGCAGTGAAGGAGACATCTCCGACCCTATAAAGTATATATATTCTTGATCAGGATAACCTCCTGAGTTCATATGAGCATGTCCGTCTGTCCGTCTGTCTGTCTGTCCGTCTGTCTGTTTCGACGCAAACTAGTCTCTCAGTTTTAAAGCTATCGTCTTGGAACTTTGCACACACCCTTCATTCCTTTGCACGCAGTATATAAGCCGGAACGGCCGGGATCGGCTGACTATATCCTATTTTTAACTGCAAGGGTATATCAACTTCGGCTCCGCCCGAAGTTAGCTTTCCTTTCTTGTTTTTAAATAAAAAGGAAAATTCTAACACAAGAAACTGAAACTATCGCCTTTTATTAGTGTTTTTCGGATTTTGACAACATTTTTTTGGTATAACTTACATCTGTCTTACATCAAAAATCTGTCATTCATGACATACATATAACAATGTTGTCTAACTAATCCTGAATAACGCGACAAATTTTATAAAGAAATTATACCGCTTTTCCCAAAAAAAGCCAATTCAATCTTGAGGGAACCCACTTTTTAGCTTTACTACAAATAATACCTCTTTAAATAAAGGACTATTTACAATGTATGAAATTACAAAGTAATTATGAAAATTTATACACAATAAGAACGATATAAATTAATTATGGCAGATCCTCGATCTTCCTACTCCGATCCGCCGTCGGCGCATGCCCTCTCGTCGCTCACCGAATTCGTCGCCAGAACTTGGTACCTGGCAGCCAAACAAGGGTTCAAAGGACATTTCTACCTTCAGAACTCACACAAGAATGCGATCGCCACTATCCGCCCCATACCTTCCGGATTCGTGGAAAGAGACTATGCTTCGTTTCTTCTTCGCACCAGGGAATCATTTTTCCTACGCACCAGCGGGCCAGGATTAGTCTTCTGACTGGACAGTGGTATCCACAATCGGTTTCCTTGACGGGCTTGAGTTCCAGAGTCCATAAAGATTTCAGAGTCTTTTTGCAGGACCACGCATGTTCGTTGCAGTTACGGTAAGGCGTACGCCTGACCGGTGTTTTTGTACGCTTCTCAACAAGGCTACCTGGTTTGGTCTGGCAATGGCCCAATTCGACTTGCTTGCCCTAAGCTTCAGCAGAACCGAACCTAGGCTTCAGCCACTAACCATACAGCATATAGGCAACCCATTTCATACAACGAAGACGGTTGGCCTGCGCTTCGGTTGATCTTTGTATGTATGAGTGTCACACATTCACATACACGAAGCCAGCGCACAAAATTTTGATTTTTCTTACTTTTCAGGCTTGCTACCCTAACAATATTTGGGTATTCGTTATTTGATGAAATGGTCATAAATCATTATATTATTTTTTATATTATTTTTTTTATTATTTCAGCATACATTTTTAATTTATTTAGGAATAGTTAGTGTTAGTAGTAAAATGTTTTCTATATATATATTTTTACGAATCATTAAAAACCAATATACTGAAAAAGTGTCAGAGTATATTTCAGTCGGAGTCACTTAAAACGCCGATTGCTTTTATTAATTTAATAATTTCATTTAATATTTTTAATCTTTGTTCGGCTTAGTTGGTACATGCCGCCATGTGCTATTATATGACCACTCTTGAATTTCAGCAACTCTATTCGATACAAACGTTGACAACGACGATGGATGGAAAAGAATCCAATAACGAATAACTTTTGATTCATTCGGCGAAAATTTCTCGGCAGAGATAATTCAAGACGTCTATGTCTTGAGCGGCGCTACTTGAGACTTTACAGTCAACAATGAAACTTAATACCTGCAGCTGATTCGCAACGAATATAGATGCAGGCTCCATAGGCTCTCATCCATGCATCAGAAGAGGCATGCATTTAAATGGGTGACATCGGCTCGGTAAACACGAATCGCCGAATTGAGATGTCATTCAATTGGGACACAGTTTATGATTGCACTTGCACAAATTTGACCGTGGCGCCCGTGTGGAGAAATGTGGAAACTGCGAAGGCAACCATACGGTAAACCATAGAAAATGTATGGTGTATAAGGAGTTAAAGAGTCGCATGCGTCAAGCGACCGCAACGCGCAACCAAAATCCATAGAATGCGTACATTGCGTCAAAAACTACGCCCGACGTCTTCTTCGCCAAAGCTGCGAGATCCTCATTCGGTCCACTAAACACAAACCAACAGCTTCTCCTATGCTAATGCTCTACGATTTGAAAGGAAAATTCCAATTCAGCCTAACTCTCAAAGCGCTTAACAGGCCACAAAACTGCCACACAGCAAAACAAAGTATGATGGAGCTTATGTCATTCATGAAAACGACCATGCAAACGCTTGTTCAAAATAGAGGTCTGCAGGAATACATTCTTATTGCCTCAGCCATAGAATACATCCGAATGGAATAGAATGAATGAGTGCAAGAGACCCAACGAATTGAGTGAGAGGGAGAGTGAGAGAGCATTCTAACTCATGGGCATTCCCTTGCTTTGAAACAGAGTGAATTTGGGTGGGAAGTAAAAAGAGTTTTTTGGAATGAGGAATGCAGCTGAATGTCTCGAATGGTTTTTAACACACTCTATGCATTCATTTATTTTCTTCTGTTGAGCAAAACGCTTTCCTAATACTTATTTCATAATGAGGGAATTGACTTTGAGGTGAATTATAATGAAAGTGTTTTTTACTTATGGTTTTTAACTGTTATTATTATTATCTTAGTGTTTTTTGTTTAGTTTTCTTAAGTTTTTCTAAATTAAACTATTTTACAAAATTTTTTTATCGGATATATTTTGTTGGATAAATATTTATTAATAAATCTTGAAACCTATATAGTCGCACTCACTCATTCATTAATTTTCGTCTCAGCATTCTATCTCACTCAATTCATTTTCGAGGTTGTGCATTTGAATGTCGTTTTTTAGCTATTCATGCAGACCTCTAGTTCAAAAGCAGAACATGGTGATGCAGCTGCTCGTAGCACAATAGTCTAAATAATGTATGCAGGCGCTACGAATATTAATGTGGAACGCCAATGGTGTCTCACGGCATAAACTAGAATTGTCACAATTCTTGACCGAACACCATATTGACGTTATGCTACTGGTGGAAACGCATCTTACAAGCAAATACAACTTTTATATAAGAGGCTACACAATCTACCGAATAGATTATCCAGATGGGAAAGCCCACGGCGGAACTGGAGTTCTAATCAGAGAACGCATTAAACACCCTTTTCACAAAAGGTTTGCAACGAACTTCTTGCAGGCCACATCGATACAAATTCAGTCAAGCAACAGAAGCCTTTCAATCGCTGCCGTTTACTACCCTCCTCGTTTCTCAATCTCGGAAGGACGCAGGAGACTACAACGACAAACATATGCACTGGGGATCACTTCTGGTGACTCCCAACGGAAGACAATTGTATAATGAAATTAAAAATATGAAAAATAAACTGAACTACCTGGAAGTCCCACATACTGGCCAACAGACTCTCAGTGACAGCTAACAGACCTTAAACCTAACCCCAGATCAGACCTAAGCTCCCAAACCTTAATGATTTTGCGGTGACAAAAAACATACCTCGGAATCTAATAAGTGTCAAAGCAGTCTCGGACTTATCATCAGACCACTCGCCTGTGCTTCTAACGCTTCTTCAAAGCTTCTTCAGCCTGACAACGCCAAAAACGAACTGGCTAAAATACAAAAAGTACGTGAGTGCCCACGTAGAACTTGCCCCGGGATTTAACATGGAAAGAAGTACTCGTTGCGGCAGCTAAAATCTCTAATCCTCATGGGAAAGAAGAAGACCGAAACAAATACTTCAAATCTAATCAGCAAATCGAACAGCTCGTGCGAGAAAAGAGGTGCACGCGTCGTGATTGGCAAAACAGCAGATTACCAGCTTCAAAACAACGCCTTAAGGAAACAACCCGATCACTCGACCAGGCTCTTCACCAACAGGAAGAAAATGCACAGCTGAGGTAGATCCAGAATCTTTCGCCAACAAGAACAAAGTACCCCCTGTGGAGGGCCCACCCAAATCTTAGCGCCCAAATTGAAACGACCACCCCGATAATAAACTATTCGGGATGCTGGGCTCGCAGCGACGAAGGCCGAGCTGAAACATTCGCCACACATATCCAAGGTGTCTTCTAGCCAAACCCAGCCTCAAATTCATTCTTCCTGCCAGTAATTCAGCCAGTGTCTTCCCCTCATCCAGCCGCACCTTCATTTTGGCCGAACGAAATCGAAAAAGTCATAAGAGGGCTAAAACCGAAAAAGGCTCCCGGTGGTGACCTATTGACGCCAAAGATTCTGATCGAACTTCCAAAATGCGCTATGAGCGCACAACTAACGTCAACGTTCGCCGATGATACCGCTATCCTTAGTCGCTCCAGATTCCCAACGCAGGCAACAACCCAACTGGCCAATAGACGACTGGATAGACGACTTACCTGGCTTAAGCACATTAAATGCAAAAAGATGCATCTAAAACTAAAAGCCAGCAGCCTCCACTGGATCATAAACTCACGATCGCCACTACAAGTGCCTGGACTATAAGTTACTACTGTACAATTCAGTCCTAATGCCAATCTGGACATATGGCTCCCAGCTGTGGGGAAACGCAAGCAGCACCAACATAGGCATCATACAGCGCGCACAATCAAAAATCTTGAGAACTATCACTGGGGCACCTTGATATGTTCGCAACGAAAACATCCACCGGGATCTGGGCATCCTCGCAGTGAAAGACGAAATCCAGAAGCAAAAAGAGTCATACAAAGAAAAACTGTCTTCGCACCCAAATGTTCTTGCTCGGGGATTGACTCGGGTTTCTAGCGTATCCCGCCTGAGACGCAACGACCTCCCAACCCAGCAATCGATTTTTAGGGCCGCATAACTCTGCATCAGTCAATATGACTGTTAGCTAAGTTAAAAATATAAGATTTGATACACCTCTGTTAGTCTCGCAAAGAGAAGAATAAAAAAAATAAAAAAAATATTTCTTGACGTATCTTAAGCCACCAACGGTGTTTAGCATAATGGACTCATGCACAAAATTAAAACGCATTTGCCAACATACATCCACAAGCTACTCAAGTGGTACCTCTAAAATAGGGTATTTTCAGTCAGACGAAACACACCAACTTGAACGATTAAATTATTGAAGCTGGGGTATTCATAAAGCAACGCACTTGGACCTTCACTATGCAACCTGCGGATATTCATAAAACGAACTACCTCACAACGACCCTGATTTTCGACGAACCGGAAACCAACTCGCTTTTTATTTCATGGCTGCTTGACTGGCGTAAACAAATAAATAAACAAAAAAATAGGCGTGTTACGTTAACTCTGAATAAAGAAACATGTCTTTTAATTTCATTAAACGGTGGGAAGATCCTTGAAGATAACGCAGTTATGTTCACCTCGACAGGCGACTAACCCGGTCTGAATACATGAATGCAAAAAGGTAGACAGGACAGCACACATTCTCATTCGTGAAAGCAAAAATCATTCTCGCTAGAGAAGTGGCGGTCGCCGCGTCGAAGAAGGCAGTTCTATGTCAAAATGTGCCACACGCACTTAAAACGAGAAAAGCACATTACGAATATTTGTTATGACAACATGAAAATATTGTATATTATAGTGTTAACTATACTTTTTCTAATTTAATCTAATTAAAAATATAATCTTTTATATTTGTTTATTTATTTATCAAAGAAATTATAAGTTGTAAAAACGTATACCAAGTAAGATCTAAACGTTGAATTCTTATCACAGCCCCAGAGACAAATTATTTAGCAAAAATTTCCGAGATGTCCTTATCAAAATCAGCTACTTAATTACTATAACAAATGAAAGACGGTATGTAAGTTTACTTTTTGCTATTTACAAGTCGCTTTTTGGCGGTCGAAGACTAGATTAAATACATATGTACTTGTTTTAAAGAAGCTTACAAAGCTAACAATATCATCCAAAAGAACAATTTCAATACTAAAGATACTTATGAGCTTTTTGTAGGAATATAGGATTCAATGATGACGAAGGGGCCATGGATGCCCTGGAATGAAACCGCAAGTTTATTGAGACCTTAGAGATGCTAAAGTTATTATTGCACAATATAGGCGGAAGAGGCTATGATGTTTTTGCCGAAAGTTTAATAATCCTAGAAGACTTTCTCTAAGTGGGACGGCTGGCCTTTACCGATATATCATCTTTTTAACCAGCCTAGCGCCGGCTAAATTACCACATGAGGTTGGGAATTTTCATAAGTAAATTAATAGACAAAGAATGCAAATCCGCACAGCGTATGGTAGGTACGGCAGCATATCCAAAAGGCACCGAACGGCCTCCACTCCTTCTTTAACCATAGATACATTAAAACACGGGTGCCCAGGCCCATTGCTCTCGGTGCTCCTTTATTGTTGGAATTGCTCTTTCATATGGGAAATTAAATTTCATGTATATGTGTTGCTCCCAGCATAGGTCCATTGGAAAAGTATTTGGAAAAGTCCAAATACAAAAACAATTTTTCGTTTTTTCGAGTTAAGCAACAACAATTGTATAGTGTCTCAGTTTTTCGTGCTAATATGAAGGCACTTCGTTTTTGTATTTCCAAAAACTTTACACTGCAAAAGTTACTTTTGGTTGAGATTTCAGTGGTTTACATAAGTGTTATGAATTTCTTTTGTTTATAATTTTATTACAGTTTTTAATTTTTATTTCATAAATATTTTTTATTACTTTTTTTCCATTGAAAATGGTACTATAATTTTTTTCAGTATACCGACATGACTTGCAACAAAAATTTCCCGCTCCAATGTATTAGTGATTTTTTGCATTGGTATTGGAGTTTGCTCTGCCGTATGCTAAGCTTGGGCACCCCTGCATTAAAATATCCTGACTTTTCGAAAGGTCAAGATTTTCACAACCCTAGGGAAACGAACTAGACAGAATTCCTAAAAATCTTTGCGAACAATATCATACCACAGCCACCAGACTATCCGAAAACTGTAGAAAGTCAAAGCACTATGATGCAACAATTTACTCCAGTCCGAAATAAGGCCCTAGAAATAGCATGCCCAAAAACAAAAAAGCGAATCAAGCTTGTTGGTATTACGACCCCCCTGGCAGTCGTCAGAGCTAGCTAGTAGCTACCCTCCAAATGGCAAACAGGACCTTGTTTCCGAAGCCGGGAAACGAATAAAACCTCCGGACCGACTATAAGTCCCCCTAGCCACTTAAAATAAGGACATCAGAAAAGCGAAGCGCTCCTTGTAGAACTCTTTATGCTCTCACATAGAAAACACAGCTGAATTCCATCCCAACTAGCCACAACCCTAATCTATCTCAAAAAAGAAGAGAAAGCTATGTATTTCAAAGAATACGCCCTAGTGGCCTTTTTAGACAAAGAAAGTTCTTTCAACAAAAGTCCTCCTAATCACCATAACCGACGCCCCGACGTGTCTTGGGTTAGATGGCCTCTTGGTGGAACTCATTGATTAACTGCTTATTTTCAGAAATGTGACGTCTTCACTAGGCACTTTAAACCTCTCAAGGGCCGGGGAAAAAACAGCCCTAATTTGCTTCAGTAGAAGATAAAAAATACCACCCTTACCCCATCAAAATTCTGACAAAATTAGACGCTCTCCTTAACGATAACGCAAATTATCAGTGGATGATACTAGTAGATAGAAAGTTCAACTGGAATCTAAACATAGAAGAAAGATCAAAGTAGACCGCAATAGACCGCTTCATTTGCAAAAAAAATACATGGGTCTTAAATGGACAATGTGCCCCTACATTGTGCGGTGGATCTACACGACCATAGTCAGACCCATAGCACTACGGTATGGCGTCTTGGTGAAAAATAAATCCATCATAAAGAAGGTAGGAAAAATTCAGAGACAAGCCGCACTATGCATCAGTGGCGTTCTGAGAACTACTCCAAAAAATTACTAAGCGCCATACTCAACCTCAACAAGGCAATCAAACTAAAAGAAACACATCAGTGGAATCCCAAGAACACGGAAGAACTAAACAATCCCCTAGCTACCACTAGAGAACTGCAACAAGTATGAACGAGTATGAAACAATTACGCACGACGAAAAAAAAAATCAAATCACATCACCAGTTGCAACAATTCCAATCGGTTCAGGTACAACCCAACTCCAACTCAGTTCATATGAGTCGAACGGTTTGGGTTAGCTCGGTTCGAATGAAATCGCCAACCGAAAGATACGCTTGATGAAAGCTTTTGGCTGCGGGTATACGACGGTCTAGGCAAATGATTTAAATCATTAGGGAATACTCGAGTAAAATGTGTGACTCCAACGCATGAAGCGTATTGGGAGGTTTAAAGTACGTCTCACCTTCGAAAAAGAAGATTAAGCGTTCAAGTTAAAAAATGTAATAGGGTTTTAAAAGGT
This sequence comes from Drosophila pseudoananassae pseudoananassae, assembly GCA_018153035.1. Lineage (NCBI taxonomy): Eukaryota > Metazoa > Arthropoda > Insecta > Diptera > Drosophilidae > Drosophila > Drosophila pseudoananassae. The sequence continues at coordinate 37,830 of JAECXR010000070.1, read as the reverse complement.
CAGCCTGCTGGGAAGTTGAAAGTACGTCTCACTATCGAAAAAGTGGAAACAGATAAAGCGATTAAGTTAAAATATATTGAAAAGATAAAAGGAACAACGTTTGAAACCTTTTGCAAACCTTTTTTAGTTGAGCAAAAAAACGGCCACAATGACGCCTTGAAAATTTTTTCCCAATTTTTTTTTTTTGCCATACCAATCCGCGCGCATAGGCGCGTGAAAAAAATGCAATGGACATCGACTTTTTCATGTTTACGAAACCCTGTTTTTATTGATGTCTGCGCCCCTTTAAAATTCTCGCGATACAGACTCCCCATGAGTTTGCATTATTTTCAAGTACTGCTTTACCGCATGGATAGAGTAACGCATCCATACTGGAGTATGAACATAACAAAATTGATTTGTGCAGTTCTTTGGTTCCCAACAGCACAGACTAATGTACTCCTAGGAAACGTAAACAAACTCCTTTCCGCACCATCCTTCTCAAAAGAGAGGCAGGGAACGCTCAAACGTCCAACGAATGCAAAAATGTATTCTGCAGCAGAATAGCGTATTCTTTAATTACAGCAGCGTCTTCCAGGCCGATATCTATCTATAAGTGATTTCTATAAGGGAAGCACTCAAACGCCTCAATTCGTTCAACTTTGAACACAGCCAAGTCAATATATACAGCGATATATACTATGAAATGGATGAGCTCGAACACCAGCCACTCGAAAACGATCAGACTTTAGATCATCACAGGCAACTGCATAGCATAGGTAAAATCACACCGCTCCAGGACCGGTGGACCTTTAAGTGTCATTGCGGGTGGATGGATAAGATGGAACAGCTTGAACTGTATGATCGGGACTGCCATTAACACATTGTTAAAAGAGTGTCCAAAGACACTTGCAGCCGTACTGTCGAACTTTGAGCTTCGTCGTGATGGATTTATCCTTTAAAACATAATGATGAGGCAGAATGTACCGAGAACAGTTTCTCAAGGCCGCCGTACCCAATGTCATATGACTTTACTTTAGTTATTTCCTCAGGAATGCAGCATACTGGATCTTAACTGCGGGCGACGAATCGCCGAGTATCCAATTATGGGATTCTCCTAGAAACACTAGACCATGTTTAGTAGCCACTGGATCAGGACAAAATTTCACATCGGAAAATGAAGTTGTTCATCAAGCGCATTTCTTAATTTGGCAAGAGGCAACTGCTGAAAAGCTGTTAAGTTGACTGGAATGAAGAGACTGGCACCAATCAATGAATCAACGCGTTAAGGAATATTTAAATCTTTCAAATCTTTGAAATATTTATATTAAATGTGTAATTAATGTTTTCCTCTTGTAATTATTTAATATTATTATATGTGGCTTGACAAACGGAATAATCCAAATGTCGCGACTGGAGAAAAAATTTAATCGAATTTCCGTCCATTTTTGCCTGTGGGAGGTTCAATACAATATGCAGAGAGGACGCAGAATGCAGAGATATTTTATACCTTGGTCGACAAATATCGCAGTAGGCCGAGTTGTATCCACGAGCAAAGTGATCAGCCCTGAAGCAAACACAACAAAATATTTTCAACAGATAGGCAGGTGGCAAAGGCGTGTTAAATCCCATGTTTGATCTATTTTAGTTAGTCTAGGTCTTCCCACTTGGTTGGCTAGAAAACTAAAGATACTTATGAGCTTTTTGTAGGAATATAGGATTCAATGATGACGAAGGGGCCATGGATGCCCTGGAATGAAACCGCAAGTTTATTGAGACCTTAGAGATGCTAAAGTTATTATTGCACAATATAGGCGGAAGAGGCTATGATGTTTTTGCCGAAAGTTTAATACGCGTTAAGGAATATTTAAATCTTTCAAATCTTTCGGAATATTTAATTTTGAAATATTTATATTATATGTGTAATTAATGTTTTCCTCTTGTAATTATTTAATATTATTATATGTGGCTTGACAAACGGAATAATCCAAATGTCGCGACTGGAGAAAAAATTTAAATCGAATTTCCGTCCATTTTTGCCTGTGGGAGGTTCAATACAATATGCAGAGAGGACGCAGAATGCAGAGATATTTTATACCTTGGTCGACAAATATCGCAGTAGGCCGAGTTGTATCCACGAGCAAAGTGATCAGCCCTGAAGCAAACACAACAAAATATTTTCAACAGATAGGCAGGTGGCTAAGGCGTGTTAAATCCCATGTTTGATCTATTTTAGTATTTTAGAAATAACTGTCAATATGTATATAAACAATGCATGTACTTTCAACGCATCTGCATGAATGCCATAAAACCTACATTCGAATTAACTATACAAAATGAATTGAATGAGGCCAGAGCCGTTCCAACTCCCGAGCAGGTCGGGTCGTTTTTTCGTCCTCTATTCCCTGGAGAACTTAAGGCAGCTACAACAACAACAACCAAAACTTTCCCCTCAATTATAAAATGGCGCTCGCAGCCAAGGATAAATCCTTGAGCTTAGATGCAGCCATTAAAAAACGCCCAAAAATTTCCGCAACACCAAAAAAGAGGAGACCAAAGGAAATCGAAGTGATTAAAGAAGTGCAAGAGAGTATGGAGATGGATCCTGCAGAAACGGCAGAAAACCAAATGGATTCATGTAAGTCAAATGCAAAAAAGTACAGTGTCATGGAGAATAGCTGTGCAACTCTACCAAAAGAAGGAGATAGAAACCTCTTTTGAGGTATTTGAACCTCTTTTTTAGCCCCCTAATCATAAAGGACTGTTTGTCGTATATATTGACAAAATGACTGAAAATGGCAATATCCTCAACAGACAAAATAGGAAGCCAATAAATGCATTAGAATTTAATGTAATTCTTTTTAACCGTAAATTGAAAGGTATTATAAAAGTAAACAAAATTGGCTACGGGCGCTGCAAAGCCGAGTGCAGTTCAGCGAAAGCAGCTAATGACCTAGTAAAATCTAATTTAAAAAAAGAAGGGTACGAACCCAAAATACTAAAACATTTTTAAGACCGGCATTATCTTTCAAATCCCCGCAAATATTTCCCTTCCTGAATTAAAAGAATTCATTTCATCGCCAATTCCCATCCACGAAATTGTTTGAGTGCATAGGAAAAACGAAAATAAAGACATGGTGCCTACTTCCATGGCTAAAATAATCTTTGAAGGTGCAGAAATTCCGGAGGAGGTCGTCTTCTTGTATACTAAAGTTAAGGTCGAATTTTTTGTCCCTTTTAGTCAGTGCTTCAGGAGTTTCAGGTTTGGCCATTTCGCTCAACACTGCAAACAAACCAATGAAATTTGTCGCGATTGTTCCCTTTTGCATTCAAGGGAAGAGAAATGTAATGTTCTCAAGTGCGCAAACTGCAAACAGCCTCATTCTGCTACTGAGCTATCCAAAAATGCATGACACTTGAAAATCTTTTCAGAGTAGAAGTCAAAACCAAGTTTCCTGCTTTATTTGAGAAGCAATCTGCTAACTCTTTCGAAATTTTTAATTCATTTGATTTTCCTCTGATTCAGACCCAGAAAAAATCAGCCATTCTTAAATTATTAAATTAATTTTCTTTATTAAAGTTCTTAAATAATTCATTTTTTAGAAGCTTCTCCTTTTCTTTTTTTTTATTTTATTTATATATATATACATATATATTTTTTTTTGTTTTTTTGTTTTAATTCATGAAAATCTTACAGCTTCTTGAACTTTTTTTAGTTAATAACAATGTAGAAATTGCCATTTTGTCCGAAATTTGGATTAAAAATAATGCGATGTGCAGCCTTGCTAATTTTAATTTTGTATGTAAGCCCCGTAATGACGGTTATGGGGGTGTAGGTATTTATATTAAAAAAAATATTAAGTATAAAATTATTAACTTTGATACGGAAATTGAAACCATTGGAATCTCTACGACCAACCTAAAACACAATATTAATGTTTTTTGTGTATATTCTCCCCCTAGTACCAACGTAAATGACCTCGAGAAAGGTTGTAAAGATACCATTATGACGGCAACGGCTCTTGGGGGACTATCTATAGTAGGTGGTGACCTAAATGGTAAGTCGTCTATTTGGGGAAACTCTACGAAATGATAATAAAGGCCAAATTTTAGAACAGATCCTCATTTCTGCAGGTTTTTCTTGTTTAAATGACGGTTCTCCCACTTATTCTTCCAATCCGTCTTTTTTTTCTGCACTTGATCTAACTTTTGCAAACAAAGTCAACCTTTCCCTTAAATGGTCTTCCTTAAATTCCCAAATTTGCAACAGTAATCATTTCCCAATAATATTAGAATTGTCTAATTTTACTGCTTCTACAAATAGATATAAGCTGCTACAGTCTATAATTTTGGATGATTTCTCCAAAATTAAAATTACTTCTTTGAACAATCTCACAAATACAACAAACAACATTTTAAAAAGAAATACAATTAAAATTAATGAAAAAACAAATATATCCCAAAAAAATACTGGGACGAGAATTGTGAGAGACTTTTTAGATTAAGAAATGCCAGTAGACAAAAATATTACAAAACTAAATTATTATCGAATGCTATAATTTTTTTTGAAAGTAACAAAAAGCTTAATAACTATTATTATAAAGTAAGAAAGGAAAATATGGAAAAATTAGCAGATATTTTGACAAATCCAAAGTCAGTTAAAGAAATGTGGCAAACTATCAAATCTTTAAAATTTTATAAGCAAATTAAACCCACTAGCAGCCAATATAAGGATTCTGCTCACACCGCTTTCCTACATCAGATGTCCTCAGCCCCAGACACCCCAGAATGTATTCAAAAGGAAGTTCCCTCTTTTGACATTCAAACCTTAAATAGATTGTACTTTCCGGCATTTGATCTCACTAAATTTTTAAAATGCTTAAATGCTTAGAAGGTCTTATCAAAGTCAACATGGAGATGCACATAGATAGTTCTAACTAATTCCAAATCGATCTTACGATATTCGATATAAGTAAAGCTTTTGATTCGGTCAACATCCCAATTTTAGCGAATATTCTTTTAGACAAGGGTTTTAAATCTTTAATTATTAATTTTATAATCGGCTTTCTAAGTAAAATAATATTAACTATGGGTAACTCTGAGATTACTGTGAGTAAAGGAGTCAGCCAGGGTAGCTGCCTTAGTCCAATACTTTTTAATCTGTACACCTCTGATTTGCATGCCATAAGTGATCAGCAAAGCATTTTATTTCAGTATGCGGATGATTTTTTTCTCCTTACTTTTGACAAAGATTTTACGACTGCAAGAAATGTTCTTGAACATAAAGTTAATATTTTTAGGGAAATGTGCAATTCTATAAATTTAACTTTTAATCCTCGAAAATCGTCTGTGATGCATTTTAATAATAATAGGAAATTATTAAATATCATGTGTAATAACATAGCTATTAACGATGTAGACCAAGTTATTTATTTAGGTAGGACAATTTGTACAAATAATTCCTCTTTAGGACATGTTAAACATATTATAGCCAAATCAAATAAATCCAATATGTTTTTAAATACATATGTTAAGTGGATGTCGTTTTGGCATTCATCCCAGCAAGGCCCTTAACCTTTTTAAGGCTTTTGTTAGACCAAAATATGAATACGCCTGTTCTTCTTTCGCTTGCATTTCGAAAACGGTGACAAAAAATATTAAGGTTCATGCAAATTTCTTCCTAAGGAAATCCCTTGGACTTATTAAATCGACTCCCATTAACATTATATACCATTTAGCAGGTGAACTTCCCCCGGAATACAGATTAAAATTTGCTACTGCCAAAGAATTGGCCAAAATTTACGCTTATGGTTTACCAGCAGCCTTTCTTTTGGCTAATGATTTCGCAGCAAAAAACACTAGCTACATAAAGGTTTACTCGGAATTCAAGGATATTTTCGATTCAGTTGCTAATCTAAACGTTACTTATTACAAGTCTCGGAAAATTTCGATGGATGTGGATTTTTTCAAGGGCGTTATCCCAGCTCGCCTTTAAAAGAAAAACGTGACTTTTTAAATAAAAAAGGTTTTGAAATCCTTTTTACTGACGGCTGAGTACAAGAAAATTTTACAGGGTGTGCCTTTGTACACTCAAATTCTAATACCATAATACCAAATTCTAATACCAAAAAAAGTTTTTATGCTAACACTAAACGTTCCTCGCTTACTGCCGAGCTAACAGCCCTGGAGAAAGCCATCGACTTTGCTATTTCAAAAAACTTCATGAAAGTAGCCATCCTGACTGACAGCCTGGGTGTATTACAAACGCTGAGGAATGTTGTGTTTCCAACTGCATAGCTTTAGATATCCTCAAAAAAAATTGAAAACAGTCAAAGTATCCTTTATTTTGAATTACATCACATACCCAGCCATCTTAATATCGAAGGAAACGACTTGGCGGATTCAGCAGCAAAAAATGCCAGAAACAGTGGCTCATATATTTCCCTGAGATATACTTTTAACGATGCCTTCACTCATTTATATAATCGTATCTTGTTGTATTGGGAAAGAGAATATAACTCTTTCTGTATAGAAAGAAACAGAGGTTATTGCCCATTATTTCCATTTGTTAATGCAAAACCATTGGTTCATTGGTTCAAAGACAAAAACTGCACTTTTAACCGCCTCGAAGTTAAACAACTAAACAGAATTTTAAGCGCACATGCTTTCGACAAATACACGTTGCACAAATTAAAAGTCTTTGACAATTCTATTTGCGACTGCAACTCCAATTCAATTGAAGATATTTCTCACATTCTATTAAAATGCCCAAAATATGGACCAATCCGTTCAAATTTCCCGCCTCTACTGAAATATGACGATATATATCGGTTCTTTGCGCACGAACCAATAAAAAATTACTCCTTTATAACTACATTTTTACGCTCAGCCAAAATAGACCTTTGATTAACACTTCATCAAGTTTTATTAATGCATCACACATTTTGAATGAACATATGAAAATAATCTCACTCTAATATCGATAACATCATCACTCATCGGATTTCATCGCACATCTTCATAAACTAACAGCACGACATTTCACTATTATTTTCGTTTTAAAGAACTAATAACCAGTGTCTTAATTTAATTTCACACATAGGCGGTGGCGTTTACCCGTTTCTTATTTTACGGGACGGCCAAATAAATCTTCCCCAATTTTCTGGTTGGTTGGAAGTAACTTAATACATAAAAAAAAAAAAAAGAATTCAACAAAAATAGCCAATTTACCGTCAGGGGTATCTATTAAATTTGGGTTGAAGGTACTATTATCATTCGACATGAAATTAAAGTATTATATTAATAACATGCAGTATGCAATTACTTTCTCTCTTTCTGAAGGTACAAATTGACTGATTGGTTGGAAAAAAAAATATATCTATTTAGAAAAATTGGGGATTAATGGATTCGTAGTTGTTATTAGCAATTTTAAAATATCTATATTATTGATATTGTTGGACATTTGGAAGCTTTGAGTTTTTCGCAAGCGGTCACTTCATCGGAATTTGGTTCATGTCCTTGACTAGCACCACATCGTTGAAAGCGTTAAAAGGTTTTTATTAATACCATCAATTCTGCTTGTTTGCTTTTTATACCCTTGCAGAGGGTATTTTAGTTTTGGTCAACAGTGTGCAACGCAGTGAAGGAGAAATCTCCGACCTTATAAAGTATATACTTATATTCTTGATCAGGATCACCTCCTGAGTTAATATGAGCATGTCCGTCCGTCTATCTGTCTGTTTCTACGCGAACTAGTCTCTGAGTTTGAAAGCTATCGACTTGAAACTTTACACACACCCTTATTTTCTTTAGGTAAAAATATGGTAGTCGCAACGTGTATACACACGATTGGCGAGTGCACTTGTGAACGTAACGTACCCGTACCGTAGATTTATTATTAATCTAAATTTATGAGATGTCATTCGCTTGGCCTTTGATTTTGAACGTGGAATTGAAATGTTGCAGCCATATTGTTACCTATTTCTGTTGATCCAAACGATGTCATTTGGAAGCATGAATTAAATGTACGAATTGACGAGCAATTGATGAGCAATACATCCCAACTGGCTCATTTTTAAATTTCGAACATTCAGAATAAATGGATCGACAAAGTAATCTTAATAAGTGTTTCATTGGTAGTGTGTGTCGCCTAATATAATATGAAATTAATTACTTATGCTGATTCCAACAGAAGTAATGCAAGAGAATGTTTGGAAAGATTGAAAGATATAGAAAAATTTTTCTATCGATCTAATTGAAAATGAAAAAAGGTTATTATGTTGTTATTAACTTATGTTGTCAAAATTCATCTCATGAAAGTAAAAATCGGAGCCTTCCTTTGATTTACATTATCTTGGAAAGCTTTTTACAGTTGTGAATGTCGAAAAAGGGTTTTCAAACGAGTTATTCAGCTTCATAACAATGCAACTATATCAAATGCTAAAACGCATATGCACAAACGCATATCAAATGCCCAAAAAGTCGAATTAACGTCGGCAATTCACTCTCAACGTAATAAACGCGATAGAGCAATATTAGCTGAATCAAGTAAGGGACTAAGATCAGTTCAATTTCGATGTGAACTTACGCTCAAATCAGAGCTAAAACATCGATTATCTACATTAATATATATATATATATTTTTTTTTACCGGTCTTTCAGAATTTGGAAATGGCTTGTGCATCAATAAGAGCATCAGCTAGCATTCTCCTGTATTCATCATAAAGCTTAGAGGCCCAGACGACCGAGGGGCGCTCAAGAAACTATTTTTTAGTATATATTAGGCTATTTGTAATTTATTAAGCTAGGAGGAGTTAGTAAGGAAATTTAAAATTCAATCTTTTAAATTTGAGGGACAGGAACGAGATGTTAAAGAGTAGAGACCGTTGTAGTTCGAACATAATACCCTAAAAGGGTCATGCAGTGCATATGTCGAACTACAACGGCTAAGGAACAGAGGACTAAAGTTTCGAGTCCTTCTATTAGGAATGTTAAATTTTAGGCGTGTTAGTAAATGCTGGCTATATACATCTCCGTTAATAAGGTTATGCAGAAAGACTACACCGAGCATTGTCCTACGACTTGTTAAGCTAGGTAAGTTTATAAGTAAGAGTCTACTATTATAAGATGGAAGGTGAAGATTTGCATCCCAGTTTAGACCTCTAAATGAAAAAGTTAGGACATTCTTTTGTCAGGACATGGATTCTATGCGGTCCTGATGTACACCATATTGGGGACTTCAGACACATGAACCGTACTCGAGAACCGTACTGTATAGGACGGACCAATTAAATGAATAATGTTTTGGTTATATAGGTGTCATTAAATTCTTTTGACCACCTTTTAATAAAACCAAGGACTCCTTTAGCCTTGTTTTGTAGGGGGGCGCTGCTGCCGCCAAAGATTCCAGAAAATATGAAATGTTGAATTGAAAATCGGGGGCGTCTTTTTGTACGTATAACGCGGTCAGCTTTATTGGGCTGCTTACATGAGATTACTTAAGGATGTAGTCTCATGTGCCGGCCTACTTTTTAGAGGTTATTTCAAAAAATTTTTTTTGTACTAAAAAATAATGCGATCGTTTCAATTTTTTTAATATGTTATTATAAGCATCATAAACTATTTGAAAATATTTTGTTTAATTTATTCGTGTGTAGTTTAATACACTTTATAGCATGCCAAAGTATGCATATAAAAAAAAAAGGTAGGTCCCTGGCGCAGGTGATTTCGACTGCTAGAGTCATCCGAAACAAAAAATTAGAATAGATTATTGTTTTGTAAGCTTATGGCTCTGTCCCGTACTAGAATGAAACATTTTCATCAATAAACAAAAAAATGGCGAAGTCACAAAAAAAAAAAAATTGAAAAAATTAAAAAAAATTTATCTTAAATTAATTATAAAAAAAAACTAATCATTAAAAATAAATGATTCTAGTACGGGACAGAGGTGTTACTTTTTAGAACAACATATCCAAATTTCAGCCAGATCGGTACCATAGAATCTTGTGAATCACCTGCGCCGCACACAAAAATGTCGTTCCGAGAAAAACGCGTTTAAAGTTTAGACGCTACCGAGAAACTCATACTTTTCGGTGTTGGCGCGCTCTCGATTATGGGCTGTATCTCTGTCATTATTTGATATTTTTATTTGAAACTTTAACAGTACATTCTTAATAAACAGTACTTTCGAAATATGAGAAAAAAAAAAATCGATTTTTTCAACCTTACACATGAGACTACATCCTTAAAAACTAGTACAAAAAGAGATCGACGACAGCCAACGAGCGAGAAGAGAGGGCACAGAGGGGCGAGTGTGGATGCGCTCTTCAGCGCGGGTGCGCTCTTTAGCGCGGGTGCGCTCTTCAGCGCGGATGCGCTCTTCAGGTGAGCGGCACAACGGCCCCTCACCTAAACATTCTCCCCCCCCCCCTTGCAATCGCTCGGGTTGCAACAGATCCCTCGTCGCTAGCTATGCGTCACTGCAGCTAGAGGGCGTACACGGGTCGATGAAGGCCCCCGTGTCGAACATCCGGGTCCCGATGTTGACGCTGTTCCGGTTCAGCAGCGACGATAGAGTGGGCGCAGCGACCGCGTCCTGCGGGGGCCCTCGAGGAGAGGCGGAAAGTTGCCTAGGCGCGGATGACGCGGGCGGACGAGCGGTGGACGGCACCCGATGGGTGGCGGACGAATGCAGTGGAGCACTTGACGGCTGCCGGCCAATGGCGGAAGAATGCCGAGGAGTTATCGAAGAGTGCCGGGAAGTCGGCGGCCGTGGATCGGTTTGGGAATGCCGGAGAATGGCGGACGCAGGGCGAGAAGCACCCAAACCGCGCCGGGAGTTGGCGGATGACGGCCGACGAGAGAGCGAGACACCCCGTGTACTGTCTCCCGCGGGCGGTGACCGGCGCTCCTTGGTCACGGGGTGCAGCAGCGTGTGGTGATCCTGACCACACGTCTTACAGCCGTCTCCACGCCGACAGGATCCGTCGGAGTGCTCGTGGGCCAGGCAGCTCGAGCAATAGCGGTTCGCGAGAACCGCTCGGAGCCGCTCATCGGCACTAAGGCGTAGGAAGCGCCGACACTTCTTCAATGGATGGATCCCATTGCAGACTCGGCATCAGTAGGATTGTGTACCTCGAGTACATCTGCTCTCCAGTGACTGGGCGTTGCGTGGGCGTGGCGACATTGTGCTGAATATGATCTTGGAATCCGATTCCGAACTGATCCGTGTGGGCACCTCTACCTGATCCAGTGAGTCACCGAGGCTGCGGGCAACTCGTGCGGAAAAAACAGACACGCTGCGGGGGTTGACTGGAGATAATGGGCCGGTTAGCACCCATCCGAAAATGGTCTCCTGACCGAGAAGCGACCCGCAGATGTTAGACTTGGAATTACCGAGGAGAATGGACGGAAGAATGTCAGCTCCTATTAACACATCGACTTGGGAGCTCTCAAAGAAGTTGGGGTCCGCCAGGGTAATATTGGGCAGCCCCTTGAGACGATCTCGCGAAATCGGATATGATGGCAGATTTCCTGCCAACTGCTGAAGAACGTAAGCCGCAGTCTCTAATTGTAGCCCGGGTCTTGACGGCGACCGAATGGAGAAATGGCACAATTTAGTAGACTGCGCGGAAATGGTTTGATTAAGGCCGGAAACTTGGGCTTGAATCGTCTTGAAGGGAGGCTTAACGAGGTTGAACAGTCGTTCCGTTATGAAGGTCGCTTCGGACCCTGAGTCTATTAGTGCTCGTGCCTGGACGGTGCACCCCGAATGGCACACGTTGATAAGGGCCGTGCCCAGTAGGACGGCTTCTGACCCGGAAGCGAAACACACCTGCACATTCGACGGATCCTCTGAGCCGTTTGCTGGCATAGGCGGACTTGGAGCGGTAAGCTGCGTAGGCGGACTTGGAGCGGTTGCGAATGGATTGCCGCGGTGCAAGAGGGTGTGGTGTCTGCTGTGGCAAGTGAAGCAGGTATGGGTGCTCGGGCAGTCTCGTTGCTGGTGGCCTCGGGCAAAACAGTTTAAACATAACTGCTTCCTCCTTGTGTAGTCAGAGCGCCCATTTACATCCATTTCTAGGAAACGCGAACATAAGCGAATGGGGTGGTCCTCCCTCGAACAGAGATCGCAGCCCTTTTGGCCCGGAACCACTCGAGTCTCGTATGAAGTGAGCCTCCGAGCAGGGGCAGTAGGAAGTCCCGACCTTGGCGGAAATTGCACGGAGCCACTAGGCCTGACGTCGTCGATGGCCTCCAGAGTGCGATGGCGCTCTGTCAGGAAGTTATCTAATTCCTTCCATGTTGGAATCTCGGCCTTATTATGTACGGATTGCACCCACATAGAAAGTGTGACTTTGGGGAGCTTTGACGAAATCATAAACACCAGGAGGCAGTCCCAGGCCTCAACATTGATGGCGGACATTGCTAGGGCGGTCAGACAACTCTGAATGGTGGCTTGCAGCTCCTTCAGCGCGACCCCGGACTCTTGAGAAATAGCCTGGATGTTGAAAAGGATTTTCAACTGGCTGTTGACCAATAGCCGCCGGTTCTCAAAGCGGTCTGTGAGGCTTTGCCAAGCGGCGTCAAACCCCTCATGGGTAAGCGGAGCCTTGGAAACAATGGCGTGGGCGTCACCACTTGTTTTGGACAACAAGTGGAACAACCTCTCTACCGGGGTGAGCCGCGAGTTTTGGATGTAAATGGCCGTAAACAAGTCTCGGAAGGTGGGCCACCGAAGATAATCACCCGCGAAGACCTCGGTGTCCACCGGAGGTAACCGGCAGCCTGTAGACGCGGGCGTGTGTGTATTGACGGAAGCCGGAGTGGTATGGAAAGCAATTTTCTCCCGAAGCTGGGCAATACATCTCGAGTAGACGGAGTAACAGTAGCTGTACTTCGATTCCAGCACTGTCGAGATGGCCGCATTGTTGCCTGACTCGGCTAGCAAATCGGAGCAGCTCTCGTAGCTTTTCTCCACCTTCTCCCACAGTGCCCGAATTTGGTCTAACTATTTTTGGTAAATAATTAATTCCTAACTATTTTCGAATTGGCGGAGCCGGAAAGGTGGACTTGACCTTGGCTTGAATTTAACACAGAGAGAAAATAAATAATTAATTTTTGCCTAATTGTCGGATTTAATTATTATGGAGACAGACGGGTGGGGTTGCAAAATCTCAAGTTTTAATCAATTGAGGTTAATTATCCCGAAGCTGGAACGGTGGAATTGAAACCGCGGCTCGATTCTGACAGAAGATCGACAAATAAATTATTTAATTATAATTTTTTTTGATAATTAAATTTTCGACGAGTGGCCGGAAAGGTGAATTAAAAAACCCTGGCCCTTTGCTCGAACGGAAAATAAGAAGCTAATAAATTTTAGTAGTTATAATTATAAATACATGAATTTATAATTAATTGATTTTTTTTTAAATGTATTTGGTTTTTTTAAATGTATTTGGTTTGTACAGAAAATATTTGGACATATATGGACATGCATGCAGGTACGGATATATGTAAGGGCATGTGGGCATATATTGGCACAGTGGAGCATTGATAAGTGGACTGTATAATTGGAGGAACAGAGAAGTTATGTGGTGTAAAAAATGACACTGATTGGGGAAGAAAGGAAACAAATATTACGACAGCGGCGGACTGTTCGGTGAATTTGGAAATTTCCGGAACTAATTCACACCGGCTGGCTAATATTATTTATGCCTTCTTTTTGTCACCACACAATTTCACTGTTCACTTGCGAATTTTTCGCGGATTATTTGCACCAAAAAAATATGTATGTGCGTATGTATGTATGTGGATGCACATATGCCTCGACCGTTGGCAAGCGAATAGATAACGGAGAGGCCGAAAACGGCGAGGAATATGGGCAGCACACAAAACGGAGACGGATGGAAAAATTTGCAGAATTTTAAGAATATTATAGATCAGGGGTGCCCAGCCCCATTGCTCTCGGAGCTCCTTTGTTGTTGGAATTGCTCTTTATATGGGAAATGAAATTTCATATACGTGTGTGGCTCGTAGCATAGGCAAGGGCTAAATACAAAAACAATTTTTCGTTTTTTCGAGTTAAGCAACAACAACTGTATAGTGTGTCAGTTTTTACTAATACGAAGGCACTTTGTTTTTGTATTACCGAAATTTTTTCACTGCAAAAAATTACTTTTGGTTGAGATCTCAAAAAGAATGGTAAACATCTGAGCTATGAATTTCTTTTATTTAAAACTTTATTACAGTTTTTAATTTGTATTTCACAAATATTTTTGTATTACTTTTATCCATTGAAAATTGTACTATAATTTTTTTCAGTATACCGACATGACTTGCAAAAAAAATTTCTAGCTTTAATGTATTGGTGATTTTTTGCATTGGTATTCGAGTTTGCTCTGCCGTATGCTGAGCTTGGGCACCCCTGTTATAGATTATTAGAAAATCTCAACCTGCCGTTGTGTCGGAAAACTCGGACTTGGAGTTGACACGGAGTGAAAAACAATCTTGCAGCAGTGTGAACGAAATTTATTGTTCGGATCACTGCTGAAGACCGGCAGAGAGACGGAGACGGAAAAAATGTACTTATCTTTTGGCGGAACAATGCCGAGAACTGCTGGTAGAATATATCCAAATATCCAAAATATCCAGGATATCCAGATCATCCGGCTCGAAGGACCAATGTTTTGTAGGGGGGCGCTGCTGCCGCCAAAGATTCCAGAAAATATGAAATGTTGAATTGAAAATCGGGGGCGTCTTTTTGTAGGTGTAACGCGGTCAGCTTTATTGGGCTGCTTACATGAGATTACTTAAAAACTAGTACAAAAAATAGATCGACGACAGCCAACGAGCGAGAAGAGAGGGCACAGAGGGGCGAGTGTGGATGCGCTCTTCAGCGCGGGTGCGCTCTTTAGCGCGGGTGCGCTCTTCAGCGCGGATGCGCGCTTCAGGTGAGCGGCACAACGGCCCCTCACCTAAACAAGCCTTATTAACCATGTAGAAAATATGGTCGGCAAGTTTAAGTTTGATGTCTAATGGGATGCCGAGATCATTAACCTGAGTTAATTTTTCTAAGGCAATGCCATTAATAAAATTCATAGCTTGCAGAGGGCAAGAACGATAAAAAAACATATGCTTGCATTTTGATCCGTTAAGTATTAAATCATTAACTAAACACCATTTTTGAAAGTTATCAAGGTCAGACTGAAGACTGCATTGGGCAGAGATGGATTTGTACTGAAGACAAAGCTTTACATAATCTGCATACATAAGAACTAGAGAGTTCGTTAAAGCAGGGGCAAGTCGTTTATAAAAAGCGTGAATAATAACGGGCCACGATGACTTCCTTGAGGGACGCCAGATGTAGCACGGACCAGACGGGACTTTATGTTTTTAGATAAGACTCTTTGTGTCCTTCCATCTAAGTAGCTGGATCTCTAAGTAGAGATCCACGTCAAGGGGTCTATAGGAAAACCCAGCATATTCAGTTTACTCAACAAGAGTGAGTGATTAACTAAATCAAATGCTTTTCTGAAGTCTGTGTAAATTACATCTGTTTGATATCCCTTATAAAAGCCATTTATGACAAACGTTGTCTCCAGTAAATTTGTGGTGGTGGAGCGACGCTTAATAAAGCCATGCTGACACGGAGAGACGATCGAAGAGCAAAGGTGTTGCATATGGGGGGTAATTAATTTTTCAAATAACTTTGGAATTGCCGACAACTTAGAGATGCCTCTGTAGTTGGCAGCCTCGGACTTTTTCCTTTTTTTATGTAGGGGAATTATAAATGATTCCTTACATCGAGGGGAAGATTGCCCTTTCAAGGGGAAAAATTTCCCCTTAAGTGGGAAAATTTAGGAATTTTAGCGGAATTTAGGTGGAGAATAAGTTGTTTGAAAAAATTCTGTGAATAGATAGGCAATGGCCTGATTAGAAGTCGCAGAGGAATTTTCAAACGTAAGCAGGGGTGAAAAAGATACGTGTTTACGCCTAGTGCTTACAAAAGTATAAAACTGTTTTGGATCCTGAGTAAATTGTATCCGGCAGCGGTCAATATAATTCCTATAACATTCCGCGTTATGCACGGTAAAATTAGACCGAGCTAGTAGATATCTTGAAAAACCAATACTACTGCAGGTTTTTTTTTAAATTTAAGTAAAAGCTTATTTTTTTTATTTTTTAGGTTAGTGAGGCACCTTGTAAACCAAGGAGGATTTGTTGAAGCGGACGGATATTTCCATGGCACACATGAGTCAAAAAATGTATTTAAAGTAAAATAAAATTTTTCTTAAGTAACATTAAGATCAGTGCACGCCAGAATATCAGACCAGTCAAATGAATCGATAAGTTTATTAAGTTTGTAAAAAATCAGCTTTACGGAAGCAGCGAATCTGATTTACCACGCGCGGAGACATCTGATCGATACCAGGAGTGGTTTCGATTGAGACCTCCAGCGAGGGGTGATATGGATCCTCTGGGGTTAAAAGGGGAAAAGCTCTGGAGAGAGCGGTACCATCAGGATCAGATACAAAACATAAGTCTAAAAGCCGACCTAAAAACTTTCTAACATGGTTAATCTGACCTAGGGACATGCCCGCGGTGAAGTCATGGTGAGTGATAAGTGACAAAGATGGTGAGTTATCGACGTTGGACCACTTTAATTCTGGGATATTAAAGTCGCCCACCGCTACGAGTTGGTCACGATCCGTCATAAGATTAAAGACGTATCGAATAGCTGAAAAATGCGGCCAATATGTGGGCGGTTCAGACATGTGAGGTATATATGAACATGTAATGTATAAAACGGACATAGTGATTTTAACGCGAATAAATTCTATGTCACCAAACTCTTGGGATTTCGCCTCTTCAGAAGCAAGAGTAGAGTCTACCGAAATAAGGACTCCACCTCCCCTTCGCTGAGATCGATCCCGTCTAAAAGTGGTGTACTTACTTGGAAAAAATTCGGAGCTAAAGATCTCCGGATTCAACCAAGTTTCTGTAAAGGCTATAATATGGAATGCAAAGAAAAAACTATCAGAATATAGCTTGGGGAGTTTGCTACGTAGCCCCCTAGTATTCTGATAAGTAAGTGTTAGTGACGATATTAGTTTTTTGGGTTAATGGGCAAAGAAGAAGTGGAAGGTTGGTCGGTGGTTCCGATATGGGGAAGATTCAGTCCCACTGGTTTTAAAACTTTTAACTTTGCAGTACTAGGCTGATGTTCTTGAACGAAGATGTTCTCTGGCCAAAAACTGAGTGAA
The DNA here is from genome assembly GCA_018153035.1 of Drosophila pseudoananassae pseudoananassae. NCBI lineage: Eukaryota > Metazoa > Arthropoda > Insecta > Diptera > Drosophilidae > Drosophila > Drosophila pseudoananassae. The sequence goes on along the minus strand of JAECXR010000070.1, from coordinate 20,587 downwards.
CAATTCGCCTTGAACATCAGCGGGGGCACCCGAATCTTTAAAGATGACGCCTTAAATATGTATATTTAAATTTTTGCATGTCCTCCAGTTTCGATGGAGGGATCACCTGTAAGGGTTTTGGTGCCGCAGGTACGAGAACTGCAGCATCAGTCGGTGCCGGTGGTCCGGACTGTGGAATACCCTTTTGGGTGACTCTAATGGGGGTTTCGTTAACTAGGACCTGTGGCATCACTTAAAGGGATGCCATGGCGGAGTTATCAGACAATTGCTCATTTTCCCTGAGAAATTCGGACAAATTTTTCTCAGTTCTAGCCCTTGGTGTGGCCAGAGTGTGGCCGATTAATGTCGGCTGAGCAGGCTGAGGCGGATCAGAGACAGCGGATTTCTTACGCTTAGGGGACTCATTTAGCAGCTGAAGGTCACTAAACTGAGTGTCAAGAGCACAGAGATGGTCATTGATTTCACGAAAACCAGGGATCAGCTCTTTAAATCCATTTTTGGTCTGTCTCATGAACGACCTCATTTCGCCTTGCACAGCACGACAATTTTCACAACAATAATGTAACCCAGACCAACGGGAAATGGCGTCCGAAACTGATGCTGTGAACCCGGCACACTTGGCGTGTACGACGTTCTCACAAAGCCAGCAAAGGATGGCAGGCTGGGATGAGGAAATTGTCTTGTTACAAGACTTAATAGCACAGAGAAGTTTAAATTCCATATTTTTTAATAAATAAAACAAAATTTATATATAAAAAGTTAAAAAACACTATACCTTGAACCACCGTGCCAAATAGGAAGCCGAAGCGGGAGCTTTGGAGAGTGCGAAGGAGAAATGCAGAAATACAGATAAGACGGGGAAGAAGCAGAGCTGAGCTGAGAGCTGAAAAAAACACGACCGTTCGCTTAAGAGAAGGGAGGGAATGTCCAAATAAACATATTAATGTAATAATGTTGCCAAATTAACACTTGAATAGAAGGAAATAATGATGGTATTATGGAAACGACGATCCTCGGTGGTGTATTCCTCGGTTATTCGATAGAAAAAAAGAATTAACTTCCTGTAATCCGTTTAAGTAAGAAATAACTTTTTCATTTAGACCAAGTAACTGTCCAAATGTCACACCTAACAGCTCACCAATTCCACAAAGTACACGTGTCAAGTTGTCTGGGCTCGCATCTCGACCGCAGACTAACATGGAAAACACACATTTAAGAAGAATGTCAGCAACTGAGACCTAAAAAACTTAAAATGTCCTGGTTGATAAGTCGAAAATCAAAAACCACACTGGGGAAAAAAAAGAAAAAAAGATTTTTTTAATTTATTTTAATCTAGGGAACTTATCAAAAAAATATTCTCTAATTTAAAAATTAATTAATATTAGATAAAGTGCCACTGCGACTGGCTACAACTTCCAAGAAAATTTTATACAGATAGGACATCTCATAGAAACAAAAGTGTTCCTATGACGGGTGCCAGCGCTAGAACGTGTGGGTTCCACAAACCGACAAGAATGGTTTAAGAAATTTTTCACGCGACGAGTCAGGGATAGCCGTGTGGTTAAGTGCTCAGCTGGTGTGTGGAGTTAAATGAGTTCAAATCAGGCTGGAGCCATCCACATAGTTTTAATTTAATTTTATTATTATTATTATTTACAGGTTAGGTTTAATTAAAATAAATACTAACACTATTGTTAAGGATGTAGTCTCATGTGTAAGGTTGAAAAAATCGATTTTTTTTTTCACATATATCGAAAGTACTGTTTATTAAGAATGTACTGTTAAAGTTTCAAATAATAATATCAAATAATGACAGAGATACAGCCCATAATCGAGAGCGCGCCTACACCGAAAAGTAAGAGTTTCTCGGTAGCGTCTAAACTTGAAACGCGTTTTTCTCGGAACGACATTTTTGTGTGCGGCGCAGGTGATTCACAAGATTCTATGGTACCGATCTGGCTGAAATTTGGATATGTTGTTCTAAAAAGTAACACCTCTGTCCCGTACTAGAATCATTTATTTTTAATGATTAGTTTTTTTTTTATAATTAATTTAAGATAAATTTTTTTAATTTTTTCAATTTTTTTTTTTTGACTTCGCCATTTTTTTGTTTATTGATGAAAATGTTTCATTCTAGTACGGGACAGAGCCATAAGCTGACAAAACAATAATCTATTCTAATTTTTTGTTTCGGATGACTCTAGCAGTCGAAATCACCTGCGCCAGGGACCTACCTTTTTTTTTTTATATGCATACTTTGGCATGCTATAAAGTGTATTAAACTACACACGAATAAATTAAACAAAATATTTTCAAATAGTTTATGATGCTTATAATAACATATTAAAAAATTGAAACGATCGAATTATTTTTTAGTACAAAAAAAATTTTTTGAAATAACCTCTAAAAAGTAGGCCGGCACATGAGACTACATCCTTAAAGCAATGGAAACTTAATTATATTCTATTTTTATTGTTTTTGAGTTTTTTTTGCAAAATTTGTTATTGCTTAAAAAAAAAATAAAAACATCTTAACTCGGCCTCAAACCCCCTAAAAAAATCTCTATTAGTGTGGGTTTCACGGCATATTGCTAATCCGTGTAGCAGAACCCGTTGTAAACATAAAACGAAAATTGAGAGCGGGTTCCACGACAAAAGGCAGGCCAATAACAGAGGAAAAGGGAGAAATCTTTTTTAGACCGTAATATTTTTGGAGCAGTAGAATAATGATAATAATAATGATAATATAATGATAATGATAATGATAATAATATATTACCACTAACCATAAAGCATATAGACAACCCATTATTTTTTATTACCAAATTATTATTTTTACCAAATACCATTTCCGATCGTTCAGCTATAGGATATAGTCGGCTGATCCTTATGAAATTTGGCATGTTGTATTATTTTGAATAAAAAATAGCATTCGTACCAAATCCGAATTCTAGAGCTTAAAAAACACCTAAGTTATAGCATTTCCGATCAATCAGTTATATGGAAGCTATAAGATATAACCGGCCGATCCTTATGAAATTTGTTAGGTCGTATTATTTAGTCACAAATAGCATTCCTACTGAACTCTGTAACTCTAAAAACACTAAAGTTATACCATTTCCGATCAATGAGTTCCGACTTATATACTGCGTGCAAAGGAAATAAGGATGTGTGCAAAGTTTCAAGACGATAGCTTTAAAACTGAGAGACTAGTTCGCGTAGAAACAGACAGACGGACAGACAGACAGACGGACAGAAGGACATGCTTATATCAACTCAGGAGGTGATCCTGATCCAGAATATATATACTTTATAGGGTCGAGATGTCTCCTTCAATGCGTTGCACACTTTTGGACAAAATTATAATACCCTCTGCAAGGGTATAACAAGAAAGGAAAGCTTACCTCGGGCGGAACCAATGTTGACATACCTTTGCAGTTAATACCGGATATATATTGTTAATATCGGATAAAGTAGGCCGATCCTTGTGAGAATATTATAACATATCCAAGTTTATACAATAAAAAATCTAAAAAAAAATAAGTCCCAAGCTTTTATCTTCAAGAACACCAAAGTTGGTATTTTTACCAAATACCATTTCCGATCGTTCAGTTATATGGAAACTACAAAGTTACTTGTTTATATGGAAACTACAAAGTTACTTGTTTCAATCTTCAAAAAATACAAAAGTTGGGTAATTTCCGATTGTTCAGTTATATGGAGCTATAGGATATAGTGGGCCGTTCCGACTTATATGCTGCGTGCAAAGGAAAGAAGTGTATGTGCAAAGTTTCAAGACGATAGCGTTAAAACTGAGAGAATAGTTTGCGTAGAAACAGACAGACGGACATGCTTATATAAACTCAGGAGGTGATCCTGATCATGAATATATATACTTTATAGAGTCGGAGATGTGTTCTTCACTGCGTTGCACACTTTTAATCAAAATTATAAATTATAAATTATATTATAAATTATTATAAATATAATAATTATAATAAAAATTATAATAAGCCGCAGCAATAGAGAGCCCAAAGGGACTTCTAAGGGTGTGCTCGGCGTATATAGGCCACGACCAGGATGGCCTCCCCTGCACCCGCTTCTCAAACAGCTGGTGGAAGACAGCTGGAAGCAAAAGATCGACCTGATCATAGGTTGCGATGTTAACGCCCATCATCAGTGGGGAATCACTGACACAAACGAGAGGGGTGAGTCAATTTTCAACTTTATCCTAGGCTTAAATCTTCTGGTGGGTAATAGGGGTTCAGAACCCACCTTCATAGTCAAGAACAGAAGTGAAGTTCTTAACATTACTCTCTAATCTGACTCCCTAGCAGATAGGATTGTTAGATGGGATGTCCTAGGGAAACACTCTTTCTTGGACCATAGATACTTACAATTGGAGGTCAATTTCGAGAAATTCAATCGACTAACAGTACGCAATCCGAGAAAAGCAAACTGGGATCTATACAAGAAAAAATTAGAAGGTTCCTTGGTGAAACCACTAACAAGGGTGTTGACAGCCAGGGCATTCAATAAAGCTTGTCCCAAGAGCAGATCGGGCAGTAGCTAGTCAAAGAAAACACCACGGTGGTCGCAAAAACGGTGGTGGTTGTGCCTTTTAAGACCACGTCCCGTAAAGCCTTTAATTTCGCCTTTAAAAAGAAACCATTTGTATCTTCTCAGATAGTCAAGCGGCACTCAGAGCCCTTGACGGGTTCTCATTCAACTCCAGGACAGTGAATGACTGTCGCAGATCGCTTAACGAGATGGCGGAGCATCATGACATCCACCTCCGGGTGCCCGGACATAAGGACCACGAGGAAAATAGCGCCGCTGATGAACTAGCAAGGGCAGGTACTACAAATCCTCTCCACCCGGAGAAAGAACTAGTAGGCATTCCCTTAGCGACGTTTTGGCTAAAATGAAGGGATCATTTCGTTCTAGTAGTCATTGCTTTGCGCTGGGGCGCAGCCGACTCAAACTCCTGGGTGCAGCAGCGTTAACGAACCTAACAGACCTCTCGGAGATCGCTCTACGCAGACTCCTTACTTTCATCCGGAAAGCTGGATGGAACCGCGAGCCGCCCCAGAAAGTAAATAGTACTCCTTTGGGCTGATTAATAGATAGGAGGGAGGAGGCCACCTTGTGGGACCTTTTGCCAGTGCAGTATCACAAGGAACTCAACCTAACTTAACCTAAGTCCCAGTCCACGAGCGACGGCGCAATAGCTTAAAGGCATGAATTGAATTGAATAAAAACAAGAAAGGAAAGCTAACTTCGGTCGGAGCCGAAGTTGATATACCCTTGCAGCTAAAACCGGATATATATCGCAAACATCGGATATAGGTGGCCGATCCTTATGAGAATATCATAATAAAACCAAATTAATACAATAAAATATTTCAAAAAAATTCCCAAGCTTCTATCAAAAATACCAAAGTTGGTATTTCTACCAAATACCTTTTCCGATCGTTCAGTTATATGGCAGCTATAAGATATAGTCGACCGATCGATATGAAATTTGGTAGGTCGGATTATTTAACCAAAAATATATTCTGTACTTAGTTCCTGCTTTCTATCTTCAAAAACACAAAAGTTGGGTCACTTCCGATCGTTCAGTTATATGGCAGCTTTAAGATATAGTCGGCTGATTCTTATGAAATTTGGCATGTCGTATTTTCTATTTTCTAAAAATAGCTCTCGTGTAAAATTTGAACTCTCTCACTTTAAAAACACCAAAGTTATACCATTTCCGATCAATCAGTATATAGGATATAGGATATAGTCGGCCGATTCCGGCCGTTCCGAGTTATATACTGCGTGCAAAAGATAGAAGGGTGTGTGGAAAGTTTCAAATTGCTTCGAGGTCGAGTCAGAGATGAGGACTTTTATGAAGCAGACTAGAATTGGTTTCCTTGATGTTCGCAATCAATTCTCGGCCCTTAATGAGCAATTCATTGCCTTTGAAACCCTTGGTCTAAAGTTGTTAAGCGAATCTCCAAAAAGAAAAAATTCCTAACAACAAAATGTTAACTGCTAATTTATTGGGTATCCATGCGGTACAAGTCAATTTATTTTCAACGCCAAATATTTTCCCATCACCAACTTGTCTACCTACCCATGTCATTCCAGTGCCAAAGGACATGATGAGCCTTCCAGCAGGGCTCTCTTATATGTATCCCTTGCAAGAAGCGATCAGTGTACCGAGTACAAACCTTGAGCCTCCTATCATCTTGGAGCCTCCATCCTTGGACAACCTACATGCAGCTTCTGTTGTGCTGTCTCCAAGGCCTCTGACTGGTGTGGCGCCTGAAGTTTGATATTCCGGACTTATGCTGACAGTGATTGTAAAGCCTCTGTGAATGATGTCAGGAGTAACCTGTTAAACCATCTTAAGGGAGCTCCTAATGAAATACCTGTTTTTAATTTTAACTTTAACCATAAGCGTTCTATATCTTCTATGAAAACGTTCGAAGTATTCTGGGTAAATTGAGCCAATTTTTTACAAAGAGTGTGTATTTTGAGTTTGATGCTATTGGGCTGACTGAAACTTGGATTAATTCCTCTGTCTCTGATTATGAAATTTTTGTTCCCAAGTTCACTGTATTTTGATTGGATCGTCCATCTTTTGCAGGCGGTATCCTCATGCAAAAATCAAAACAATTTCTCAAGATATCTGGTGTCTTGGTTAAACTTCAACGTGCATAAAGCTGACTGTTATACGAATTATATTCGCCTTTTTAGAAAAAAAAAATTTGAAAATTATTGTAATTTTTTTAAATTATTCCCCAGGACCGGATGAGCCGTTTTAAACTTATCATTAAAAACCTCAATTTCTCCCTCTCTTCCACTTCCAGAAGAAATCTTCCACTAAAAGAAGTTTAGCAGCCTTCTACTACTAACTGAGTCTCCTAAGCATAAGAAATCCGCTGTTTGTGATCCGCCTCAGCCTACTCAGCCGTCAATAACGCAGCCGCTCATATTTTTGGCCACCACAAGGGCTAGAACTGAGAACAATTCGCCGTCCGAATTTCTCAAGAAAAAAGAGTAATTGTCTGATATGTCCTAGTAAATGAATCCCGTCAGAGTCACCCAAAAGGGTATTCCAAAGTCCGGACCACCGGCACCGACTGATGCTGCAGTTCTCGTACCTGCGACACTAAAACCCTTACACGTGATTCCTCACCTGTTAAAAGATTTAAAACCAGTGGGAGTGAAACTTCGCCATATCGGAACCACTGACCAACCTTCCACCTCTTCCTTGTCCACTAACCCAAAAAACTAGTATCGTCCCTTGCTACTACGTAGCAAACTCCTTAAACTATATTCTGATAGTCCTTCCTTGGCATCCCATATAATGATAGACTTTACAGAAACTTGGTTAAAGCCGGAGATCTTTAGCTACGAAGTAGCTAATTTTTTTTTTTTTTACCTTGCATAATGCTCAATGGTATAGGAATTATATTGGCCGCTGCCGGATACAATTTACTCAGGATCTGAAGCAGTTTTATAATTTTTTAAACACTAAGCGTAAACACGTATCTTTTTCACCCCTGCTTACGTTTGAAAATTCATCTGCGACCTCTGATCAGACCATTGCCGATCTATTCGCAGAGTTTTTCAAGCATTACAGCAGTAAATCTTATTTTCTGTCCGTTTTTCTCTGAGAAATTATTATCTGAAATTATTATAATTATCTGAGGGTAAAACCCATTTATTCGCCAGGCCCCGACGGAGTACCGGGCTGTGTGTTAAATTACTGTGCCAGGGATCTGTGCAAACCTCTTCTAAGACTTTTCAACTTATTTTTGGATTTTTCTCCTTGAAAGGAAACTCCTGGAATACCCCCTGACATCCTTTGTGGCTTTTGTAAGGGATATCAAACCGATGTAATTTACACAGACTTCAGCAAAGCATTTGATTCAGTTAATCACTCACTCTTGTTGAGTAAACTGAATATGCTGGGTTTTCCTATAGACCCCTTAACGTGGATCTCCAGCTACTTAGATGGAAGGACACAAAGAGTCTTATTTAAAAACATACAGTCCCGTCTGGTCCGTGCTACATCCGGCGTCCCTCCAGGAAGTCATCTTGGCCCGCCATTATTTACGCTTTCCCCTGCTTTAACGAACTCTCTAGTTCTTATGTATGCAGATTATGTAAAGCTTTGTCTTCAGTACAAATCTATCTTTGCCCAATGCAGTCTTCAGTCTGACCTTGATAACTTTCAAAAATGGTGTTTAGCTAATGATTTAATACTTAACGGATCAAAATGCAAGCATATGTTTTTTTATCGTTCTTGCCCTCTGCAAGCTATGTATTTTATTAATGGGATTGCCTTAGAAAAATGAACTCAGGTTAATGATCTCGGAATCCTATTAGACATCAAACTTAAATTTGCCGACCATATTTTCTACATGGTTAATAAGGCTAAAGGAGTCCTTGGTTTTATTAAAAGGTGGTCAAAATAATTTAATGACCTCTATATAACCAAAACATTATTTATTTCCTTGGTCCGTCCTATACTGGAGTACGGTTCATGTGTCTGGAGTCCCCAATATGGAGTACATAAGGACCGCATAGAATCCGTACAAAAGAACTTTTTAATATTTGCACTTAGAGGTCTACACTGGGATGCAAATCTTCAGCTTCCATCTTACAGTAGCAGACTTTTACTTATAAACTTACCTAGCTTAACAAATCGTAGGACAATGCTCGGTGTAGTTTTTCTGCATAACCTTATTAACGGGGATGTAGATAGATAGCCAGCATTTACTAACACGCTTAAATTTTAACATGCCTAATAGAAGGACTCGAAACTTTAGTCCTCTGTTCCTTAGCCGTTGTAGTTCGACATATGCACTGCATGACCCTTTTAGGGTATTATGTTCGAACTACAATGGTCTCTACTCTATTACATCTCTTTCCTGTCCCTCAAATTTAAAATATAGAATTTTAAATTTTCTTACTAGCTCCTCCTAAGGTTACCTGGGCCTCTAAGCTTCATGATGAATACAGGAATGCTAGCTGATGCTCTTATTGATGTACAAGCCATTTCCAAATTCTAAAAGACCGGTAAAAAAAAAAAAAAAAAATTAATAGGCGGTTTTTCTCTATTTATGAATCTGATTCATGTTTATTTGTCTGACCTTCGTCCGCCCTCATTAACTGGTTCTGATTGCATTTATCTGCTCCCAATCATTAAAGTCTATGTCTTCAAGTCTTTTCTAGGTCTATAATGATGATTTTTTTTTTTTGCTAATATGATTTCTAACAAATGTGTCTCTTTATTTGTTTCTTATTTCTGAACCTGATTCATTGCGTTAGCGAGCCCATTTAGACGTTCCTGAAATGTTATGTTTAATTCTGTCTGACCTTTGTCCGCCTTTATTAACTGGTTCTGATTGAATCTTACCTGCTCCCAATCATTAAAGTCAGACGTACCTGTAAGAACTTTGGTAACGGTGGTAACCAACCTTCGCTAGCTGATGCTAAGGTATATGTCTAAGGTCCTTTGGTATAACTGGTGTTCTGTGGTCGTCTGTGAATGTCTTCACAATTGCTTCTGTCTGATCCTCGTAGTCTTCGTACGTCGTCATGTTCGTGGCGTGCTGTAGGTACAACAGCACAATGTCATTGTCTTCTATCGGGATGTGGTCCACGTTTGTGTAATCGTTTAGTTTTAATGTCGCGTCCATCCTAACAGTCGTTAGTATGAAAACTAAAATATATTTAAAAGAATATCATTTCTTTTCTTTCCTAGAAAGAATATAATAAAAGGAAACAAAGGGGAGGGCTAAAATCTTGCAAGGATGATTAACATAGATGGTCCTCCTTCCACCCTCTCTTTAATAAGGACCATGGTCCCTAGTCTGCATCAATAACCTCTTCTGAGCACAGTGGCGTAAGCTTATTCCCTAGGCGTTTGTTTGCTTTCAGGAAAACCTTATTGCCGACTTGTTAAGTTTTATAAGTCCTATCTTTGTTTACATGTTCGAGGGTTTTCTACTGAGCTTGTTGAATTTATTTGCTAATTTCTGTCTCGATTTCTGCGAATTTTGAGTGTAAGATTTCTATAAGTTTTTCATTAGTCACAGAGTAAATTTATTTATTGTACTTATTAGCAGAAGAATTATCTCGGTGGTGTTAGTTAAATTGTTTCCTAGCTTAAAGCATCATGCTTTTTCAGCTATTTCAGGGTGTTTTGAAATCTCTCTACTTGACCGTTTGAAGTGCTGTGTGGAGGTGGTGCATTAGAAACGGTAATGATATAGTTGTTCGAGAGAATTGATTTTATAGTCTCGGAATTCAAGGATTTCTCGTTATCGCAGTAGATCATTTTTCAAAAAAGTTCGTTTCTTGCATTATTGGAGCTTCACGCCCACAATAACCCTCGATGCGATCACCTGTACTGTGGCGAGTTTTGAGAATTTTTCCACACACGTAAGGAAAAGAGTTTCACCTGTGGAAAAAATGTCAATGTAGGGGATTTAGCCACGGAAGTGGGTATCGATGTTTGTGCTACCGCTTGCTTAGATGGATTGCGTTTGTACTTTGCTATACAAAAAAAAGCCGAGCCGGCCTGAGATAGGCCGGCTATATCCTATAGCTGCCATATAGATATGACCGGATATGGTATAACTTTGGTGTTTTTAAAGTTAGAGAGTTCGGATTTCGCATAACTGCATAATAATACGGCTTAGATCAGCCTAGCTTTAGCTCCTATAGCTTCCATATTACCAAAGATTATAAAGTACATAGAGGGGTCATCTCATACAAAGAAAAATTTTCTATGGCGGGTTACAGCGCTTTAAGGTGATTTAAAATCACCTTAAAATCGCCTCAGTTCGTAGTGGAACCCGCTATAAAAATCTTTTACAGAGCAAACGTGAGAGCAAACAGATCAGAAATATCTTCTGCTATATCTTTACTCTTCAGCTCGGATTTTACTATGGATTCTCGCGTTTTCTTTAATACCAACTTTAAGTGCCGTTAGATCAACTTAGACGGTAACTTAGATGGAAAGCTCGCACTTCTTATCCTTGGGGTCCTGGGTTCGATTTTATTATTGGGCGGTTGTCTAAATTTTTAAGTTTCTGTTTTATATTTTTTATTTTTATATTTTCTTTTCAGGCGGGTAGTATTAATACGAGGTATAAAGAAAAAAATTTTAAATTATGTCCGGCTAATAAAATTTCAAGGGAGTCCCTCCGGAATTTTGTCATCCGACACGTCCGTCACTTATTTTTACAAAAATTATAGTAGAAAGCAATTAAAAATAATAATAATAAAGTAAATATGACAAGTAAAATATAAATATTAATAAAAAAAACAAGAAAGGAAAGCTAACTTCGGGCGGAGCCGAAGTTGATATACCCTTGCAGTTAAAATCGGATATATTCGCAAAAATCGGATTGAATTGGCCGATCCTTATGAGAATATCATAATATAACCAATTTATTACAATAAAAAATCTAAAACAAAGTACCAAGCTTCCATCTTCAAAAATAACAAAGTTGGTATTTTTACCAAATACCATCTCCGATCGTTATTTATATGGCAGCTATAAGATATAGTCGGCTGATCGTTATGCAATTTGGTAGGTTGTATTATTTTGCCAAAAATAGCATTCGTACCAAATCCGAATTCTCTAGCTTCAAAAACACCAAAGTTATAGCATTTTCGATCAATCAGTTATATGACAGCTATAGGATATAGTCGGCCGATCCCGGCCGTTCCGATTTATATACTGCGTGCAAAGGAAAGAAGGGTGTGTGCAAAGTTTCAAGACGATAGCTTTAAAACTGAGAGACTAGTTTGCGTAGAAATAGACAGACGGACAGACGGACATGCTCATATCAACTCAGGAGGTGATCCTGATCAAGAAAATATATACTTTATAGGGTCGGAGATGTCTCATTCACTGCGTTGCACACTTTTGGACAAAATTATAATACCCTCTGCAAGGGTATAATAAAAGTAAAGAAAATCCGGATACCATAGTTCAAGTTCTAAATCGGATAGCCCTATTTTTCATATTCTTCGAAATCCACGTGTTCAAAATTTTACCCCGTTTGTATGGGAAAGGTAATATATTGATATTTTCATAAGAATCGGCCAACTATATCCGATTTTAGCGATATATATCCGGTTTTAGCTGCAATGGTATATCAACTTCGGCTCCGCCCGAAGTTAGCTTTCCTCTCTTGTTTTGCTTTCAACTGTTCGTCTTAGGAATTGCACTTGCACTATATTAGGAAATTAAGGACCGTTAAAATAACTTTTTTAAAATCAAGAGCACTTTTATACAAATAAATGTAAATTTAAATTAATTTTATACTTACTTAACCACAATAGCGATACTAATGGGAAGATAGGAAATTCTGATAAATACATTGCCGCACAATTTTTTTATATTTCCTACATTTAGAGACAAACGATTAATTGCTTCAATTCAAACTAGTTACTTCAAATAAAATGCAAATTCTTTTTAAGAAGGTTTCTAGGTCACTTAATTTAATAGCGACATCATAGGACACATATGTATAAACATTTATTTATTTGTTTTAAGTTATTGTTTTGTACCTTAAGAGTTCCCCGTCTAATCCTGTACACTAGAATTTAGATAACAGCGCACCATAGAAAGTTCGTTTTAAATGTAAGCTCAATACATTTTTTAGTCAAAATACTTTATTATTTTCGTCAATTTTATTATTTTATATGTTTTTTAATGTTTACACGTACAAATTTCTAAAGCTTACGATAAATAATTTCGTTTATTTTTAATTCCAGCGTCATGCGCACAACACTTGATAATTTGTGTACAATTTTTATTACAACGCAAACATTAATAGCAAAGTATTCAGTATGTTCCGATGTTAAAGTTTCTACAATTACATGAATATTGAATTTGTAATTATTTTGATAAGAAAAAAGCCATTATACGTTCTCTAGAATATCGCAAATCTGACTGATACTGCTTCAGGACCTAAAAATTTTCTGAAACAAGGACTCGCAAGCTTTCTATGTATAAAAAGCTCAAAAAGTCTTTTAAAGCTTTTATTTTTTTTTTGAAAACGCCTAGAAATGAAATGCACTTCATTAAAAAAGAATATGTAAAATGTTAAATAGAAAAAAATATATATGTGAAATTTTAAATAAAAAAAAACACGTTCATATCTAAGGGCCTCGACTCCTCTTTTCATCAATGTTTAAAATAGGTTTTTGAACAGTTTCTTTGGCTTCTGGATGATTTCCAAAACTTATTAATTAGAAAATTATTCTTCATAAATTTTTCGCCTATCTTCCTACATATATTATAAACATTTTGGAGCATTGGTTCTGGGCTTTACACGGCCTTTATAACCAATGGCTCATTTCAATAAATTTCTTATTCAATTTGAATAAGACATTTGACTGAATTGAATGAATGAATTGAATTGAATGAATTGACTGCGTAGCCGTTTCGGTTATAGTGACTGAGCGCATCAGCGTCCGAGTTAGTCGCGCAACATTGATACGAAAAAAGACGAAGTAATGACATTAGAATGCGAAAGGATGAAACCATTTTTTTTAATGCTTTTAAACTTTTCATTTGAATGGCAAGGCTTTTTTTTTTACAAGACAGAAAATAGAGAAATATAACTCAGTGAATTGTTTTGCATAAAATGAAATTAGTAGATATCAATGTGAGGAATGAAATGAAAGGTATCACTGTTAAAAATATATATTTTCATGCTCTTATGTGAAGGACGATTTTGCCGCTAAAAATAATAACTTGAAAAATATTAACTTGAAATTAAAAAAAACACTATTTTATTTTTTAATAATTGTTGTACAGTCCCTCGACATTATAACGCAATATAAAAGCGCATAAAATATATTTACATATGTATGTATGTACGTATTTTATAATACATAGTACATACCCAGCAGTTCGGCTGGTGGCAATAGTTCTTTTTGGATATGGATTCGGGTACTCTTTTGTGGGTACCCATATCGCTTACTGTTGGTATAGCGGCTTGGGTATTCTCTGCTTCATGTTTTTTTCTATAACACTGCGTGTATGTATATTCTTTGCTACTCCCTTTGGATACGACGGTCGGACCACCACAAAGCGCAAACGAAAATTTTCTTTTACAGGAAATGACCGCTTAGAAAGTGGACATGCAGTAAATTGTTTGTTTTTGTTTCTAGAAGGAGTTAAACAGATGCGAGTATATACTTTGGTACTCCTTTTGGGTACGACGGTCGGATCACCACAAAGCGCAAAAAAAAATCTTCTCTTTTTTTGATTTTTGCTTCATAAATAATAAAAACACTAAATAAATGTTAAAAACAGTGACAGTGAAACAGTGATAAAAAAAAGGATAAAAAAGGTAATAATTATAATTATGGTTTGCAAAAGAGAAAAAAATTTATTTTCAGGCGTCAATTATAAGGCATTTGTTGCAGCTCTGGTAAAGTTGCCAGAAATTTAAAAAATATACTAAGCGATTCCTTTATGATGGAGTATAACGTCATTAAAAACAGCGTGAAATGTATATTTAGCACTACTTGGTAAGAATTTAAAATAAATATTGGTTTTAATTTTAATAATGATGTTTTTTTATAATATTAGATGCAATTACTGCTGATGGCGGCAATGGAAATATGCCTCAAACAACAACAACAACACATAATTTTTGCACACGTAACACATATGTAAGTATTTTTAAGCCAAATGAAATGGTGTAATTCTGTGAATTTATGTTATGTAAAATAATTTTATAAATTGTTAAAAATGAATTTAATGTATTTCTATTATATTTAATAATTTTATACATATTAAAAAACAAAAATTTATAAGTGTTTAGGTGAGGGGCCGTTGTGCCGCTCACCTGAAAGCGCATCCGCGCTGAAGAGCGCACCCGCGCTAAAGAGCCCACCCGCGCTGAAGAGCGCACCCGCGTTGAAGAGCGCACCCGCGCTTAAGAGCGCCCCACACTCGCCCCTCTGTGCCCTCTCTCTCGCTCGTTGGTTGTCGTCGATCGTCTTTTTTTTGTACTAGTTTCTAAGTTAAGTTAGTAATCCTCTGTAAGCAGCCCAATAAAGCTGACCGCGTTTATACCATCCGAAAGACGCCCCCCGACTTCTTATTTCAACATTTTCAACTTTTCTGGAATCTTCTGGCGGCAGCAGCGCCCCCCTACAAAACATTGGTCCTTCGAGCCGGATAATTTCTGGATTTTCTTCTGCCAGCAGTTCTCGGCATTGTTCCGCCAAAAGATAAGTACATTTTTGCGTCTCCATCTCTCTGCCGGTCTTCAGCAGTGATCCGAACATTAAATTTCGTTCACACTGCTGCAAGATTGTTTTTCACTCCGTGTCAACTCCAAGTCCGAGTTTTCCGACACAACGGCAGGTTGAGATTTTCTAATAATCTATAATATTCTTAAAATTCTGCAAATTTTTCCATCCGTCTCCGTTTTGTGTGCTGCCCATATTCCTCGCCGTTTTCGGCCTCTCCATTCGCTTGCCAACGGTCGAGGCATATGTGCATCCACATACATACATATTTTTTTGGTGCAAATAATCCGCGAAAAATTCGCAAGTGAACAGTGAAATTGTGTGGTGACAAAAAGAAGGCATAAATAATATTAGCCAGCCGGTGTGAATTAGTTCCGGAAATTTCCAAATTCACCGAACAGTCCGCCGCTGTCGTAATATTTGTTTCCTTTCTTCCCCAATCAGTGTCATTTTTTACACCACATAACTTCTCTGTTCCTCCAATTATACAGTCCACTTATCAATGCTCCACTGTGCCAATATATGCCCACATGCCCTTACATATATCCGTACCTGCATGCATGTCCATATATGTCCAAATATTTTCTGACTCCAATTCCAGGAAATATATAACCGATAAAAATTAACATATACAGTCCACTTATCGACGTTCCACTGTGCCATCATATGCCCTACATGCACTTGCCCTACTTGCATGCATGCCCATATATTTCTAAATATTTTCTGCCTCCAATTTCAGGAAATATATAACCAAATACATTTAAAAAAAAATCAATTAATTATAAATTCATGTATTTATAATTATAACTGCTAAAATTTATTAGCTTCTTATTTTCCGTTCGAGCAAAGGGCCAGGGTTTTTTAATTCACCTTTCCGGCCACTCGTCGAAAATTGAATTATCAAAAAAATTATAATTAAATAATTTATTTGTCGATCTTCTGTCAGAATCGAGCCGCGGTTTCAATTCCACCGTTCCAGCGTCGGGATAATTAACCTCAATTGATTAAAACTTGAGATTTTCAACCCCACCCGTCTGTCTCCATAATAATTAAATACGACAATTAGGCAAAAATTAATTATTTATTTTCTCTCTGTGTTAAATCCAAGCCAAGGTCAAGTCCACCTTTCCGGCTCCGCAAATTCGAAAATAGTTAGGAATTAAATATTTACGTACGAGCCATACTGGTCGAAATATACATACATACATATATCGACAGTCATCAATTATTTTTCCGAACGAGCACGAATTTTCCGGTCCTTTTCCATTTTCCGCTCCGACATTTTTCCGAACGTTGCTCCTACTCCGCATCTGGCAACATCCGCCGAGAATCTCGACAAACCTTGGCCCATCTGGTTTTTTTTGGCTTCCTGAAGTTTTTCCCACATCCGAATTGTGCCGCTTCCGACGTTCCTCTCGACATCGGCGCTACTAATTCCCACTTGGCCTTGCAATCGCATTTCGTCCGAGATCTCACCGGTCTCATCACATTAGTGACCGGCTACCGCTTCGTACGAGCCACCTATTGCGCAAGTCAGTCGACAAGCGCTGACCAGCGAATTGGTGTCTGAGAATGCCCACGGGAGACGACCAAAAGCCACGTCCGATCCCAACCATCCGTTTGGAGAGGTCTCAATCCGCTTCTCCGCGGACGCCTCTTTTAAAGCCTAAGGCGTACAGTGCCATTCCAAGGGCGAAGAGTGACGAATCCGTCAACACAATCTCCGGTCCTTCACAGAGGCAGACTCGTTCCGTCGCAAAAATGGCTCAAAGTGCGGTCGACGTGGCGCTGAAGAAGTTCATCGCCACAACAGATCGAGTTAGCCAATTTGAGGCCAACATAAATACTCCGGGCGCCAGAGAAACGGACGTGGGCTCCCAATACATGTGCGAAGTCCATCGGGACCAAATTCGGGCACTGTGGGAGAAGGTGGAGAAAAGCTACGAGAGCTGCTCCGATTTGCTAGCCGAGTCCGGCGACAATGCGGCCATCTCGACAGTGCTGGAATCGAAGTACAGCTACTGTTACTCCGTCTACTCGAGATGTATTGCCCAGCTTCGGGAGAAAATTGCTTCCCATACTACTCCGGCTTCCGTCAATATACACACGCCCGCGTCTACAGGCTGCCGGTTACCTCCGGTGGATACCGAGGTCTTCGCGGGTGATTATCTTCGGTGGCCCACCTTCCGAGACTTGTTTACGGCCATTTACATCCAAAACTCGCGGCTCACCCCGGTAGAGAGGTTGTTCCACTTGTTGTCCAAAACAAGTGGTGACGCCCACGCCATTGTTTCCAAGGCTCCGCTTACCCATGAGGGGTTTGACGCCGCGTGGCAAAGCCTCACAAATCGCTTTGAGAACCGGCGGCTATTGGTCAATAGCCAGTTGAAGATCCTTTTCAACATCCAGGCTATTTCTCAAGAGTCCGGGGTCGCGCTGAAGGAGCTGCAAGCCACCATGCAGAGTTGTCTGACAGCCCTAGCAATGTCATCCATCAATGTTGAGGCTTGGGACTGCCTCCTGGTAGTCATGATTTCGTCAAAGCTCCCCAAAGTCACACTTTCCATGTGGGAGCAATCCGTTCATAACAAGGCCGAAATTCCAACATGGAAGGAATTAGACAACTTCCTGACAGAGCGCCATCGCACTCTAGAGGCAATCGACGACGTCAGGCCTAGTGGCTCCGGGCAACTTCCGCCAAGGTCGGAATTCCTATTGTCCCCGCTCGGAGGCTCAATTCACACGAGACTCGAGGGGTTCCGAGCCAAAAGGGCTGCGATCTCTGTTCGAGGGAGGACCACCCCATTCGCTTATGTCCGCGGTTTCTAAATATGGATGTAAATGGGCGCTTTGGCTACATTACAAGGAAGCAGTTATGTCTAAACTGTTTTGGCCGAGGGCACCAGCAGCGAGACTGCACGAGCGCCCGTACCTGTTTCACCTGCCACAGCCGACACCACACCCTACTGCACCGCGGCCATCCGTTCGCCACCGCTCCAAGTCCGCCTATGCCGCCTACCGCTCCAAGTCCGCCTACGCCAGCAAACGGCTCAGAGGATCAGTCGAATGTGCAGGTGTGTTTCGCTTCCGGGTCGGGAGCAGTCATACAAGGCACGGCCCTTATCAACGTGTGCCATTTGGGGTGCACCGTCCAGGCACGAGCACTAATAGACTCAGGGTCCGAAGCGACCTTCATAACGGAACGACTGTTCAACCTCGTCAAGCCTCCCTTCAAGACGATTCAAGCCCAAGTTTCCGGCCTTAATCAGACCATTTCCGCGCAGTCTACAAAATTGTGCCATTTCTCCATTCGGTCGCCGTCAAGACCCGGGCTACAATTAGAGACTGCGGCTTACGTTCTTCCGCAGTTGGCAGGAAATCTGCCATCATATCCGATTTCGCGAGATCGTCTCAAGGGGCTGCCCAATATTACCCTGGCGGACCCCAACTTCCTTGAGAGCTCCCAAGTCGATGTGTTATTAGGAGCTGACATTCTTCCGTCCATTCTCCTCGGTAATTCGAAGCTAACATCTGCGGGTCGCTTCTCGGTCAGGAGACCATTTTCGGATGGGTGCTAACCGGCCCATTATCTCCAGTCAACCCCCGCAGCGTGTCTGTTTTTTCCGCACGAGTTGCCCGCAGCCTCGGTGACTCACTGGATCAGGGAGAGGTGCCCACACGGATCAGTTCGGAATCGGATTCCAAGATCATATTCAGCACAATGTCGCCACGCCCACGCAACGCCCAGTCACTGGAGAGCAGATGTACTCGAGGTGTGCAATCCTACCGATGCCGAGTCTGCAATGGGATCCATCCATTGAAGAAGTGTCGGCGCTTCCTACGCCTTAGTGCCGAGGAGCTGCTCCGAGCGGTTCTCGCGAACCGCTATTGCTCGAGCTGCCTGGCCCACGAGCATTCCGACGGATCCTGTCGGCGTGGAGACGGCTGTAAGACGTGTGGTCAGGATCACCACACGCTGCTGCACCCCGTGACCAAGGAGCACCGGTCACCGCCCGCGGGAGACAGTACACGGGGTGTCTCGCTCTCTCGTCGGCCGTCATCAGCCAACTCCCGGCGCGGTTCGGGTGCTTCTCGCCCTGCGTTCGCCATTTTCCGGCATTCCCAAACCGATCCACGGCCGCCGACTTCCCGGCACTCGTCGATAACTCCTCGGCATTCTTCCGCCACTGGCCGGCAGCCGTCAAGTGCTCTACTGCATTCGTCCGCCACCCATCGGGTGCCGTCCACCGCTCGTCCGCCCGCGTCATCCGCGCCTAGGCAATTTTCCGCCTCTCCTCGAGAGAGGCTGAACCGGAACAGCGTCAACACCGGGACCCGGATCTTCGACACGGGGGCCTTCATCGACCCGTGTACGCCCTCTAGCTACAGTGACGCATAGCTAGCGACGAGGGATCTGTTGCAACCCGAGCGATTGCAAGGGGGGGGAGAATGTTTAGGTGAGGGGCCGTTGTGCCGCTCACCTGAAGAGCGCATCCGCGCTGAAGAGCGCACCCGCGCTAAAGAGCGCACCCGCGCTAAAGAGCGCCCCACACTCGCCCCTCTGTGCCCTCTCTTCTCGCTCGTTGGTTGTCGTCGATCTCTTTTTTTTGTACTAGTTTCTAAGTTAAGTTAGTAATCCTCTGTAAGCAGCCCAATAAAGCTGACCGCGTTATACCATCCGAAAGACGCCCCCGACTTCTTATTTCAACATTTTCAACTTTTCTGGTTGACAGTAAGAAAAAAAAATCTTTTTCTGGGTATGTAAATCGATGTCCCTTGGTAGATACCCAAGTGGCTATACTGTATAGAGTACCCAATTCCATTCCTAAATCGATGTCCCTTAGTAGTATGTATTTGGGTACTCTTTTTGAGTACCCCAATTCGATACTCATTGGTATACGAAGAGGTGACGATTGTACACTGCCTATGACATGCCTTAGTTAAATTCGCCTCTGAAATACATGTCTTAGGTATTGACTGGTGGGTACTCGTCTACCCTAGGGGCATAGTGAATTCGACACCCATGCACTAGTGCGGCGAACTGCTGGGTATATATAATACACTACCACTACCATTGCACAGTGGTTGGACTTTTTCGCTTGTATGGAGCCGCGGTCAAAAATACTTCTAGTTGAGGTAAGGACTTGAAACATTGCACAAAATATTTTTATTTTTATTTTTAAATAATATGTTGAAATCAGCCAGATTGGACAACTATATCATATAGCTGCCATATAACTGATTCATCGGAAATGCTATAATTTCGGTGTTATTAGAGTTAGAGAGTTTCCGATTTA